>PVKH010029714.1:0-12610 GCA_004027955.1 Chaetophractus vellerosus | reverse complement strand
GTACAACTGAGCAGAAAGCAACGCAAACAGCAAAAGCCAGTGTGTGCCCGGAAAATCGTGAGCACCCTCTTTGTTTTAAAGGAACACTATATAATCCACTCACGCAAATTAACTTTTTCATCCTAACAGTACAGGTGACATCTACAGTGAGAATTTAAAAGACCATAAAAAGTGATTTCAGAGTCAGAGCTGGGTCTGACTCTCAGCTCAGTCACATATTTAGCCTCATGATGCATTTCCACTTTCTGAATGCTCTCCTCATTTGCCTAATGGCGGGACTAATACCTACTTCATATAATGTTTCCAAGGTTTTAGTACAGTGCCTGGCATGTAGAAGAGAGAATAAAAAGAAAAAGTAGCTTTATGACCAACTGGCACAACGAGTTCACATACCTGTAAAAATAGAGGAGAGACACAGGAGAGAGATTTTATAATTATAATTTAATTAATTTATTTAAAGTATGAATACCTGTACTATATTCTCTTTTTCCCAATCCCTCCAAAATCAGATGAGACAAATGAGAAGAGAATAAAACTGTTTACTGTAGAGCATTTAGATAATACAGATAAGGGAAAAATTAACAAATACTACATACAAATCACCAAAAGTCTCCTAATAATCACCAAGTTTTGGTGTCTTATGCCTAAATATACAGATTATTATATGAGACACATACTTTGATAGGAATATTATATACATATATACAATATATTTATAACATATGATGACAGTATTCATATTGTTTTGTAGCCTATGTTTTAAACTCATATTGTAAGCCTCTTTCAACGTCAATAAATACATGTACGTCATACATTTTTAAGGACTTCAAGAGTATTGCTTTGAAAGATGAACCACTAAATACATATTTGTGACTTTACGAACTCTACCAAAGCCACACATTTATGAGAAATGACTACAAATTTTGCTAGTTAAATGTTGGATAAGTATAAGCATATGGTTCTTTTTCATCTACATTTTTGTCAAAATTGAGAAAAGCACATTGTAGAAAATTATATAAGTATAAGCTTTAACAGCAAGAAAAAAAATTGTTTTGCTTTGAGTGGGTGTGTAGCTAAGAAATACATCTAACACCTGTACCATGGGGAATATTATCACAAATCACAATATTTAGCAGGTATCCAATATACTGAAAAGGGACAAAATTTTAACAACTAGGATAAATGGTGGCTAGGAATGCCTATTTCAAGTAGGAAACCACAAGTCTGAAGTTAAAGAAGCGTCTCTGTTTTCAGTCCAAACATAGGAGTGTTCCTTAATGATACAGAGGAAAGCAAACTGCAAATGATAAGACTCTTGAGTGAACCTAGAAATGATAACCACATTATTTGGACTTGAATACCTTTTTTAAAAAAGTCAGGACTTTCTCTATTTAGAAGAAATCAAAAGTTGAAATGTACATGCAGTCTCTCCAATCTAATCTCCTTATTCAAAGAAAACGGTTGGTTTGGTAAAGCCCATGTGGTAGAGTTTGTCTGAGTTACATGACACATCTTTGTCCTCTGCTGAGAAAACTAAGATACCTCTAACAATGATGGCAACATTTCAGGAAAATGCCACTCTGGGAAGGAGGCTGGGGTCATGAGGGTGTCCCCGGAATCGTCCAAGAGTGTGCAGATATTTCTTCCTCCAGATATGAATGCAGTAACCCTTTCTAAGTATTTCCAACCCCACTCCCACAAGCAGCCATCAGTTGGAAGATTAGCAGGGAGAAGCAGAGAGAGAGAGAAAGACGGGATACATTGTGGCTGCAGAGCAATGCCCGATCGGATGCTAGCCGGGAAATCCTGGTGGGATCAAAAGTGGAGAAACAACGTAGAGAAACATAGAGCTTGATCTGTGAAAAAGGCTCTATAACACATGGTAGGTGACAATCCCTCACCTTACAACATATTTCCCCTACATTTCTCATCCTTGGTCCAGCTAATACAATTTTTAGGCAGAGTGACAATTTTGTGGTGGCGGGTAGCTCCTAAAAAAGACTTCTACTGTTCCATTTTGACCATGTGAAATAAACACAATTAACATTAGGTGATCGGTACGGCGACCTTAAATTTTGGCAGTGGATGGCATCAGAGAGAGCTTCTATTCAACAACTCACAGGAAGGAGGGAGCAGTGACTTACTGTATCATGGAATATGGACTGAGCTACTTTTAACAAATCTCTTTTGATGGTACAATTCAGGAGCCAGTGAGTTGTCTATAGACCTAACAATAAATTTCTTCTCTGGACAGAATTCTTGTTTTGCCCAGCTCTCTCTTGTGGTTGCCGCTCTCTCCACGAGAGAGAACGAGGTTGTGTAGCGTGCTTGATGATATTTCTTTTAGGCAGCCAAGGTAAATTATACGTATTCTTAGGTTTGCTTTCAAAGAACCTTCATATGCTTTGATGGTACACACAGATGGCCCACAGCACATTTTGAATAGTAGACCCAGTGACAGAAGATTATGGTTTGAATTCTAATGTCCTCATCCACTTGTGCATCTCTGATAAATAGGGCATTGCCAGAAAAACTGATACTCTAAGTCCCATGCTTTTATTTTCGGATTACTGAAATTTTTTAAAGATTTATTTTTATTTATTTATATAACCCCCCCCCTTGCTGCTTGTGTTCGCTGTGTTCATTTTTGCTTTGCGTTTTTCCGTGTCTGCTTGTCTCCCCCTGCTGCGTCAGCTCACCGCACAGCAGCTCGCCTTATTCAGCAGGCCCCGGGAACCGAACCCGGGGCCTCCCATGTGGTAAACCAGAGCCCAACCAATTGAGCCACAACCGGTTCCCCGGACTACTGACTTTTGAGAGTTTTATCTTGCCATTTTATTGCATCATTCTGAGCCTTAAATTCTTTTATATTAGCCGCTACCATTTCCCGGGCGGCTGGTCTGTGCGAACAATTTTTTAAATCTATTAATCTCTAATCCTCACAAAATTCCCATGAAATAGGCTCTATTAGCCCTATTGAATAGATGAGTAAAACAAGGCTCAAGAGAAGTAACTGATTCAAGGTCACACAAGCAGGAAGTGACAAAGGAAGAATTCAAAGCCAAAAGAGATGAGCACAGTGATGATATTCTCTTGGATGAATATTAAACCCCAGTACATAAGCTTTCTGTCAAACACAAACAAGCACCTGCTTTCACGGAAGAGGCAGATACTTCGTTTGCAGGTGACTCTGGGGGAGAGGGCAGCAAGTGAGGACACTAGAACAAAAGTCAGCCGTGACAATCAGTGGCGAGCCATGCGTTAGCATCCAACAGGTGTTGGGCAAGCGTTATTCAAGCACAACAGCAGGATCAACGTCCTCACAGTGACAGTGACACAAAATGTAGCCTTGGCCAGCCTGTCTACCACTTACTTTGCATCATCCTGATTACGAGCCACGAGCATGCAATCATCAGCACAGGGACGATCCTAAATGATCTCCGCCAGCGTTTTCCTTTAATTATCAAAGGGGGATAGATCGAACACACTCTCTTCTGACCGAAACGCAATGTTAATAACGCAGAGACAATGGTGCAGAAATACTGGCCTTGTTTGGGGCCATCGGTTACGACCGGCACATTTTATTTCATTCAACTTTTTCATTTATTTCTTCAGAGTAAGTGAGTAATATATATGTATGTTTCCTGTCTGATAAATTTATCTGCCTTCTAACTCCATTTAAAGATTTAGGTAAATTTACGAAGTCTTCAGACATAATGCTGCACAACACACACACACACACACACACACACACACACACGGAGCACTTTTCGAATTCCGTTGCAAAATTTGTGGGTACTCATCTCCCTCACTGAACTGCAAACCAGCTCTGAGAGCACAGGTTTCCTTTCATTATCTCTGTATTCCCAATACCTCGCCCAGTACCTGACATATATAGTAGATATTCAGGATACGCCTGTTGAATGAATAAATGAATGCATTCCATTGAATCATAAATAAAAAGGCATGCTTGCATAGTGCATGAAGGGCCCAAATTGCAGAAGTGACTAACACCTCAAAGGGGACTATCTGAATTCCAAACACATCGACAAATGGGGAAGTTGATCGTAAATATAATATACCAGGAAATTCAGTCAAGACCTATTCTTAGAGAGTAAAGACATACAAATATAAATATAAGGCACTACTGCCCTCGTGTAGACTGAAGAAAATTGTTTTCAAAGAGCCTCTCATCAGAGTTCTATTGTCAACATTAAAACCTAAAACATAATGGGGAGATATTTGGGGAGTGGTTTCGTAGGAATGTAATTTAAATGACCGTAGACTGGAGAACCAGATCTAGGAAGAGAAATACTGCTTTTTAGATTAGGTCAACTTTCCTTATCAGAAAGTAAAGGAAAAGGGCTACAACGTGCTCAACATACCAGCACTACCACAATCAGTTTACAAACGCCCATGCAGAGAAGCACTTCACTGGTAGATTTCAAATGGCACAGTAAGAGCCCATGAAGGGGGAGAAGGAGCCATTTTGTCTTTAGATAAATATTGTCTCTTCATCAACAGGTTACATCTCACAAGACTCATCCACTAGCGGGATCTTGTTTGGATTGTACAAAATGACTACCCCCCCCCCATGCAGCGTAAGGAGAAGATCCACAGAAGATGCCACTTCTGGCTCTAGGAGCTCCTGGGGGTGTCTGTGAATGGAGTGGGGGGCGGGCATTCCAATGATCTCAAAGGGTATAATATACGTATAATCTATAAAAGCCCATGTTTAATACTCTTTGTATTTTTGGCATATAAACTCCTCAAAGACAGAGCCATTATATGACAGAGCTCATGCACTGTGCCTGAACAATTCTAGAAACTAGCATAAGTTCATTGTAAGAATGGTCCAAAGAAAGTACAACAGGTGTAACAAAATCAGCAAACCGATGGTATCTCGAAATTCCAACCTTGGCAATCACTGCCTGAGCAAAGCTGCATGGCTGACTGGGGAGTGGGAGGTATAGGACAAAGAGGATGGTATTTTTAGGGTGAAAGGCAGGAAGTCTTCTGATCTCCATACTTTAGGGCCATTGCAGCTAAAGATCAGAGCCGATTCACCAAAGTTTAGTATAAATAGGAACTATCCCAGGGAGAAGGTAGGAGTTAGATGTTGTATATGACTTTACAAAGTGCTGCCCATGTTACTAGTGTTTTAGTCACAGCAGCAGCAGCCCATGTGGTGATGCTAAGGATGCAAATGTTACGTGCCACAATCAAATAACAAAGGCTGTCATGGTGCTATAGTTTTCAATATAGAGGGGACAGTCAGCAGTCAACATCACTACATTAAGTATATGGCTTAAAAAATGATCTCTCTTAAATGTCTATAACACCAGGAGTTGTGAAGCTTTTTCTGTAAAAGGTGAGAGAACAAATGTTTTAGGTTTTCGTGGGCCTGATGGTCTCTGTCACAATTATTCAACTCTGCCTTTGTAGTGTGAAAGCAACTACAGAGACGATACATAGACAAACGGGCATGGCTGTGTTCCAATAAAACTTTATTTATAAAAGAACAAGCAGGGGTGGGGTTTGCCCATGGGTCATAGCTTGCCAATTCCTGGTCTAGAGTATTATTATACTGGGAAATTATAAAATAGCATCTCTACTTACTCCTTTTCCCCAAAAGACATATTTTTACTTAGTGAAAAGTTAGATGATGTTATGATACAGTATCCTTTAAAACAAAAGCACAGTGGACTGCTCGTTTCTGTAGCCTCCACCTTGAACTTCCTCCATAAAGCAGACAAGGGCAAACCTCCCAATACCAGGGGAGTTTTCCAGAGCACAGGTCACCGTGCATTCACTTCTGCATGACTTAGGGGCCCCCAAAAGATGTTCATGAACCTCCAGAAGTGATGCGCTAGCTAGGCAAGCGCCAAGACCCCTGTGGTCACTGTGCCCTATTGGCAAGCTTTGCGGGTGATCTGTTTACACCAAAATATCCCAATAGGGCCAGGCCAATCATTCTTGGGAGGGCTGGTTTATAGGAAGCAGCTGAGGAACTGGAACCTGGACTGAGCATTCCAGGGAATTAGCTCAAAGGTGAGGGCCTCCAAAAGATAGTCTTGAGACATGAAAAAACTAGAATACAGACTGAAAGCTAAGTTCATGAATTTAATAACTGTCCTTTAGGTGGTTACTTAAGTGTGATGGATTGGAGTTGGATGGATGCCAGAAAAACATGTTCTTAAACTTAATCCATTCCTGTGCTCGTGGACCAGTTGTAAGTAGGACGTTTTGATGAGGTCACTTCAGTTAAGGCGTGACCAACTCAATCAGCATGGGTCTTAATCCTGTTTTTGAAGTCCTTTAGAAGTGGACTGACAGAAAAAGAAAACCTCAGGAAGTAAGGAGCTGAACCTGGAAGAGAAGGGAGAGGCCGGGCGAGGCCTCCATGTGCACCGATACATGACGGAGAAACCAGCACCAAGGTTGGCCGGCAGCCAAGCCAGAACACCAGTCTTCAGGGAGAAAGCGTCACTGGGATGGCACCTTGCTTTGCACTTTCTCTTAGCCTCAAAACTGTGAGCTAATAAATTATCATTGTTTAATCCAAACCATTTTCATGGTATTTACTTGAGCAGCCAAGGATACTAAAACAATAAGTGAATAACCTTGTTCTTAGGAAATGTGCATCTAAGTATTATATGTTCCAGGAGAATGACGTATACAACTTAATTTCAAATATTTAGAAAATTGGTAGATAGAAAAGACAGATTGACAGATACATGGATAGATATAATGATACAACAAATGTGGTAAAATGTTAAAAATTGGTGGATCTGGGTATCAGAGGGGGTAGGTTTCAGTTCTCTGTATGGCTTTTTTATTATTTTTGCAACTGTCCTGTAAGTTTGAAATTATTTCAAAATAAAATAAGTAAGAAAACAAACATAAGGGACTCTTCATCCAGGAATCTTTTGGACTGAATGAGAATGAGAAGGTGCCTAAATCCAGAGCGAACTCCACAGAAATGATGTGTACAGGGCCAGAATGCCTGCAGTACTCTTTTCTAAAACTCCACGCTCAGAGATCCAATTGGACAGTGGATCAGGAATAAAGTCAGGAATAGTGAAGTTAGGAATGTTTCCCATACTTGATGGAGGGACATAGGAAAAAAGAAAAGAAAGGTAAACAAAATCCTTATAAGTAGGGCAAGGCAACACTATCTTTCGGGAGTCTAGTGAATACTCACAAACCCCATAAGCATAAGAGGACTTTCTTCCCCTAGCCCTGTTCTCCTTGGACATGAATGTGTGTAGTTGCAGTCAGTTGACTCACTTGAAACATAAGCTCCTCTGCGTCCAATTCTGCGTAACACTTAATACCATATACCATGCCCAAAAGGTGACCTCACAGAAACTGTCCCTCTCTGCACACCACTATTCCGTGGATTACTCAGGTCTCATCGTCGCAAAAGTCAAACTGATATGGGGTTGCATTACCTACTCCAAACAGGAGGATGCTGAGTCATGGTTTCTCAGTTAGCTGAAAGAAAATGATACCATTTCTTCCCATAATCTTGATAAGAATAGTAAGATGCCTCCAAGCCAGCTCAACCGCAAGGGAAGAGGAAGACCTATGACCACATTGCCTATCCGTGGCATGACTCTCATTCCACCCTCACGTGGTAGCAGGTCTTCCCACGCCACCAAAACAAGGCAGAAAGCTGGTCAGTTTGGATCGCACATTTCCAACTCAGTTATCCAGAATGGCCACTGGGGGTCCCAGATATCCCAGGTAATTAAAATATTTTCTGACTATCAACGTTTTAACCAAAAATGCAACAAAATGCAGTTTCATTCAAGGACACACTGTTTATTATAGCCATTTTTTTTGACAGTCATCAGAGAAGTCAAAGCACTGAAGAAAAATGTTTATATGAAAAAAGACTGCTAAAGGAAAAAAAAGTAATTCAGGGTAACGGGACAGACCAGATTTTTAGATAGTCAAAGCTGCGAGATGTATAATAACAGGCTGGAGTTGAGGAGAAGAGCCTTGATTTGTAGCATTTGTGGATTCAATTTCAAGCTAGCAGTATGATGCAAACCTGCTCCCCAAATTCCTGAAAATTTAAGTATTGGCTCAGGAGACCCAGTACAAGCTGGCTCTCGTATACCACTGGCTGAGTCCATTTCCCTCATCTCATCAAGATCAACAGACCCCCATTTCATATCTAAAATGAACTCAAAAATCTTCATTATTTTCGCCCGCTTCTTATCACACTTCCATGTCTTTCCTTCTATTCTTCTAATCCGGAGAGAACCTAGCTCAAGTCCAATGTTATGGAGGAAGCCTTCTTTGAATGCTCTTCTATCACCCTAATCTTCCTAGACTAGTTACATATTTTTACCCTCATAGGCCTCATTTGCAAAACAAGTATGAAACCATTTAGCAGCATTATGGGGATTAAAGAAAATGATGTATGTAAATCACCTAATAGAGGATCTGGCAGAAATTTTTATCGTCATTTGTAGTAGAAGTAGTTACAAAAGTCTAAACACTTTATTCAGATTTCCTTAGTTTTCCCCTAATGTCCTTTGCCTATCCATGAAAAGAAATGTCCTGTTAACTAAAGAGCAGGCTCTGTGGAGGCAAGGCAAGTTCCTACAGCACTGGGCACAGCACCAAGTCTGAGCTGGATTGAGTGGAATGAAATCCCTTGACCTGATTTGCTGGATTGACTTATGTCCTGCTGCTTCAGTCAGTGAGGCTAATTAGGATCTGGTGAATGGTCTGGGAGGAACTACAGGATGCAGTTTATAAGAGGACACTCACTATTGTACAAGTCAACCTCCCACCGAATGAGAGAAGGAACTAATGTGAGTTCAGCATAAAATTTCTGTCAGCCCCAGTGCCCAGATGTTGGTTTCAAACACCATAAAAGGAACCAAGGCTCCTAGGACTGGGACAGGGAATACACATGTTGAATGTGGAGCATGTGGTAGTGTCAGAAAGCAAGGAAGTGCTCCAAAAACGAAAACATATGCAATGGTGGGAATATGCCAATGAGACACAGAAGCCAATGGAAAGAACTCCCAATGGCCAGAGCTGTGACAATTTCACCAACAAAACAAATGCAGTAAGAGTGGATTGTAAGCGCAAGTAAAAAAGAAATATTCATGATTCCATACTGATAATAAACAAGAAATTGAATAAATTACTAAATGGGGTAGATGAGATGGATTTCCCACACAAAAGAATTCCAAATAACTTAGAAGATTCTCTACCCTCCCGGAGTAGAACATAATTCTCCACTCTTTAAGTGTGGGCTAGATACTACGGCTCCCTTCCAAAGAATACAGTATGGGGGAAAAAAAAGTGGGGGGAGAAGTAACTTTACAGTAGAGAACTCTGACACACACTGCCTCAGCCAGACAAACAAGGTCAGCCTCAAAGGTCAGAAATCATGCTGAGAGCACGTACCCTTGATATGATGTCATGGAAATGGCGCTTTATCTCTGTGGTCTTCCTCCCCAAAACCCATGACCCTAGTCTAATCATGAGAAAAACACTGGGCAAACCCAAACTAAGGTACAGCGTACAAAATAACTGGTCCATACTGCTCAAAGCTGCCAAGGTCACAAAAAACAAGGAAAATCTGAGAAAACTGCCACAGCCTTAGAGGAGCCTGATGACTAAATGTGATGTGGCATTCTGGATGGGATCCTGGATAGACAAAGGACATGAGGGAAAAACTAAGGAAATCTGAATAAAGTATAGACTTTCACTGTTACTACTACTACAAATGATGATAAAAATTCCGGCCAGGTCCTCGTTAGGTGATTTACATACATCATTTTGCTGAATCCCCATAATGCTGCTAAATGGTTTTATTCTCATTTTACAGAGGAGGCCAATGAGGGCAAACATATATATATAACCATTTTGCCCAAGATAACAGAGTTCGTAGGTGGTGGAATTCAAGTTGAAACTCATGTCAAATTGTTCTAAGAGCTTGAGAAGTTTTAACATACTAATCCTCGCCACAACCCCATCAAGCAAGTAGCCCTTTTATCCCCCTTATGGGTAAAGAGACTGAAGCACAGAGAGGCTAAGTGACTTAACCAGGGTTATGCAGCCGGAAAGTGGCAGAGCCAGGATTTGCACCCAGGAGATCCGGCTGCAGAAACCATACCTGCCCACTAAGCTCTGGTGCCTCTCAAACAAATAAGCAAGAACTGACACTTTTCTGCCCCTCTCCCCTGATTAAATTATTTCAATACTCCTTGGGTATTATGAAAAGTCTCTTATGGTAGCCTCTGGGGCATGGAGAGAGGACAGGGACTGACAGAGGGGACTCTGTGGCATGACAGGAATCTTATATTGTGATAGGGGTTTGGGACACTTAAATATGCAATTTCACTACCTATAAGTTTTTCCTAAGAACAGAAGCTATCAAGAAAGACTGATTAAGAAGATGCATTCTGAAGTGTTTAGGGGTGAAGTATACTGATGTTTGTAACTTGTCTTGAAATTCTCCAACAGAAACAAGATGGAACAGGGGATGGGTAAAAGCTAGATATGTGGAAAAGCTCAAGCAGAAAGACATTAGCTGTAACATCTGGGTGGTGAGTACAAAACTGTTCACTGTAAAACTCTCGGAACTTTTCTGCATGTCTGAATTTTCTCACAATAAAATACGGTGGAGAAAAACCCTCTCATGAACAACTTTGTGTGGTCATCATAAAAAAAGGTTTCCCAGGAGTTATTTATTTGACCCAAATATATATACATCTGATTATTTTCTAGCATCTCATTTTTTAAAAACATAGCCTTCATGTCTTCTCCCTTTAAGCACTTTTGCAGAATATTCCCTACCTCGGCGGGGAAAGAGAGCACTTTTGCCAATGTGCTACGATTAGGCTGTTAAGTAACAGACACGAGGCCAATGTTTATTAATTAGCAAAAAAAGCCATCTAGGCTCTGAGCTCTCGACTCTGCTGAGCTTTATAGCCCACAGGGACCCACCCGCCAATCATTTTGTGGCTTGGAAGGTTTTCAACACATGTGTTTGTTACAGATGAAAAATATATCATTATTGCTACAGTCAATACACATTGTTGTTAAATAGAATATTTATAATAAATATATTTCTTTTATAATTTCCATGACCTCAGTTATTTACTCAATTCTTTCTTGGTCTTAGCTATTTTTGGGCATTTTTTTTTTACTATGAAGGTTTTCTGGAGATAAGAGTTAAGGAAATGATTTAGAAAACAAAAAATGTAGCTCTTCTGATGCAAATATTAGACTGTTACCTTTTATGAAAGTTAAAATCTGTTCCAGATCATTTTAAGCGTGCACGAGCCCCATGTCAAGGTGCTTGACAAATTCATTAGCGCCAGCAAATGCTAAACAAGCCTAGAGTGCTTCCCTGCTATTCTCTTCTCCAAATCAATGGTCTCGCCAACCGCCGCAGAGGAAGAGTGTCTCTACTGCGCCAACGTGATGCCACCCCAGGGGAGAGCCAGCTCTCAGCTGACCCTCACTGAAGGGCTTTAGGACAAGAGCAGCTGTATATCAGAAGCAATTTTCTAACTGGAACACAACAATGATACAGCCACAAAATAGACTTTTGCCTGAGAGGAAAGAAAGTCTCCCGCCTCTGGAATGATGTACGGGCTCCATATCCCAGTCTCCCAACCTGATCACGGGGCGCTCAACGGGAGCTCTCCAGACTAGGTCACCTGGTGCAACCCTCGCAAGTAATGGCTCCTTCTACTTGCACAAGAACTGTGCCCACTGGGTGCAGAAACTCCCTTTCTGTCTGCACCCTCGAGACCGTGCCTCTCCGTGACTGGGCGGGCGGTGAGCGGGGATGGCTCCAACTCCAGAGCCAATGCCTGGGGTTTGAATGACCTTGGACAAATGACCTAACCTCACTGTTCTCAGATATAAAATATGCATAATATGGATGGGAGGTTAACAAATAAAAAAGCAAGTGGACCGGTACTGGGCACATAGCAAGTGACTATATAATTTGTTGTTATTGACAAACACAAAAACAGCTGATTGCTGCCAAATGATTCCCGAGTAACTACTGTAGCCTACCTTTCCTCCACTAGCCTTCACCTGCCCACCCACTCAGAGTCTGTTCATTTCAGACCTCCACTTATTCCATCATGGACGAGGCCAGGTCAGCAACAGCTGCGATGTTACCAGGTATATTTAAAAACTCTCATTTGCAAGGTTAATGTGTTTATCCAAAGTAAGCATATAGCTAAATATACAGTCCTGTTCTACTTTATTAACAAGGGTTTTTCACATACAGATTTTTATCATAAGGCTTACTTCCTCCCTTCTCTTGTATTAAAAATCTTTTCATCTTTGGCTCTGTCCCACCCCACTGTTAAATTAAAAAAAAGAAAGAAAGGAAAAGAAAACCAGCCAACTAGCTCAGAGGCCTGAGGATTCGGCTCTGAACTTCACACTGACAATATTATATATAGTCGTGGCGGTTTAACAGAGAATGGGAATCCAACGAGAAAAAGTAAAGAGAGGAGCACACATAAAGGAACGCTTGAAAATCAGCCCAAATAGTCTCACCAAAATGTCTGGGGGGCCCTCAGGGCTTATTAATACAGACTGCCTCTCACCA
>PVKH010029713.1:0-12608 GCA_004027955.1 Chaetophractus vellerosus | reverse complement strand
AACTCAAGCACATTCTTCATTAATTGTAGGTACTGATGTTGTCTTACAAACAATATTAAAAGACAGGATTCACCAAGTGAACTTTGAAAACTCTATGGAGTTTAATGTGGAGAACTAACTGAAATACATGACTCATTCACTGCTATATAATGATATTAACTTACCAACAGTCATAAAGTCTGCATTCACAAAATGAATTACGGTACAATCCATTGGTTACATTGGAAAACAAAAATACATACATAATTCTGTACTATGTACTGGTATTGACTTAAAAAGCAATGCTAAAACACAAGTACACCTAGTGAACTCTGAAAACACTAAGTCGATTAGTTTCAAAATCTATGTAAAATGCATACTCATTCACAGCTATGTAATAGTATACTTTCAAACAATGTTAAAACACAGGATTCTCATAGTGAACTGTTAAAATACTGTGTAGGTTACTTTAGAAAAAATAAAATACATGCATCATTCATTTCTATGTACTGATACTGACTTATAATCTTAAATCACAGAATTCACAGTGATCTGTGCAAGCAAGAGGATTTTTTTAAATGAAAAGACATGCATAAGTCAGTGCTATCTACTGATATTGACTTACAATCAAAGTGGAAATGCATGTTTCAACAACTGAAATATGAAAAAAGTATTTTGTTTAGTTTCAAAAAGTAATTAAATATGTGCTTCTTTCATTGCTGTATACTTTGACTTACACACAATGTCAAAACATAGGATTCACATATTGAACTGCAAAAACACTGTTGTTTAGCTTGAAAAATAAAAATATTGATGCTTAATTAAATGCTGTGTACTGATATTGACTTACAAACAATGTTAAAACTTAGGATTCACGTAGGGAACTCTGAAAACACTGAGTTGGATGCTTTAGAAAACTAAAGTACATGCTTCATTTACTGCTATGTACTAATATTGACTGATATACAATCTTAAAACACAGGATTCTCATAGTGAACTGTGAAAACACTTTGTTGATTAGTATCAAAAACTAACTAAAATATTTGTTTCATTCTTTCCTATGTACTGATATTGACTAACAAACAATATTAGAACACAGGATTCACCTAGTTAACTATGAAAATATTTCACAATGTTAATTTCAAAAACTAGCTAAAATACATGCTTCATTCAGTGCAGTGTATTGATATTCACTTAAAAACAATGTTAAAACACAGGATGCTTATAGTGAAATGTGAAAACACTCCATTGCTTAATTAGAAAATGAAAATACATGTGTCATTCAGTGCATTGTACTGATATTGACTAACAATCTTAAAACACAGGATTCACATAGTGAACTGTGAAAACACTGTTATTTAATTTTGAAAATGAAGCAAAACACATGCTTCACTCACTGCTATGTACTGATATTGACTTAAAATGTTAAAATACATATTTTTCAAGTGAACTGTGAAAACACTCCACTGGATACTTTAGAAATCTAAAATTCATGCATCATTCACTACTATGTACTTGTATTGACCAATTAACAATACAAAACAGGATTCGTACAGTGAAATGTGAAATGTCTATGATGTATAGTTTCAAAAAGAAAGAAAACCAAATGATTCATTCACTTCTAAGTACAGATACTAACTTACAATGTCAAAACACAGGATTCAATTAGTGAACTGCAAAAACCTATGTTGTTTTGTGTAAAAAACTAGCAAAAATATATGCTTCTTTCCCTGCTATGTACTGATATTGACTTTCAAACAATATTAAACACAGGATACACAGAGTGACTCTGAAAACACAGTTTGTTACTTTAGAAAACTTAAGTATTTGCATCATTCATGGTTATGAACTTATATTGACTTACAAATAATATTAAAAATCATGTTACAGCAAGTGAAATGTGAAAACATGTTGTCTATTTTCAGAAACTAAAATATGTGCTTCATTCACTGCTGATAATGATATTGACTTACACACAATGTTAAAACACAGGTTTCACAAAATGAACAGTAAAAGCACTGAGTTGATTACTTTAGAAAATAAAATACAGGCATCAGACAGTACTATGTATGGATATAGACACAAAATTGTTAAAATGCAGTATTTACATATTGTCCTCTGAATACACTTTGTTGTTTATTTAAAAAACTCACTAAAATACATGTTTAATTCTCTGCTGTGTACTAATATTGACTAACAAAAAGTGTTAGAACACAGGATTCACCTAGTGAATGGTGAAAACACAACATTGTTTAGTTTCACAAACTAAAATAGATGTTTCATTCAATGTTATTTATTTATATTGACTTTCAAACAATGCTAAAACACAGGATGCTCAGAGCTAACTGTGTAAAATCTCCATTGCTTACTTTTGAAAACTAAAATTCATGCATCATTCCATGCAATGTACTAATATTGACTTACAAACAATGTTAAAACAGGATTCACAAGTGAACTGTCAAAACACTCCACTAGACACTTAAAAATGTAATATACATGCATCATTCACAGTTATGTACTATTATTGACTAATGAACAATGTCACACTGAGGTACATATAGTGAAATGTGAAAACACTATCTTTTATAGTTTCAAAAACAAAATTATGTCCATCATTCACATCTAAATACAGATGTTGACTTACAAATAATGTTAAAACACAGGATTCACCTAGTGACCTTTGAAAACACTGAAGTTGAGCTACAAAAACTAGGAAAAAGAGATGCTTCATTCACCATTAGGTACTGATATTGACTTAAAAACAATGTTAAACACAGGATACACATAGTGAACTGTGAAAACACAGAGTTGGTTACTATAGTAAGCTAAAATATTTGCTTCATTCCAGTGTTCTGTACTGATATTGTCTTACAATGTTAATTCACGTTTCAACCAGTGAAATGTGAAAACATTACATTCTATAGTTTTGAAAACTAAAATAATATGTGCTTATTCACTGTTATATAATAACATTGACTTACACACAATATGAAAACACAGGATTCACATAGTGAACTGTGAAAATATCATGTTGTTTAGTTTGGAAAACAAAAAAATACCTGCTTCAATCACTCCATGTACTGATATTCACTTAAAAACAATATAAAATGCAGGATACAACTAGTGAACTGTGTGACTTAATGATGAAAACTAAAATACATGCTTTATTCACTGCTATATACTGATATTGACTTAAAACTACTAAGGTTTTTAGTTTAAAAGTTGAACTAGAATGCATGCTTCATTCATTGCTATGCACTGATGTTGACTTACAAAAAATGCTAAAACACAGGATTCACCTAGTGAACTGTGAAAACCCTAAGTTGTTTAGTATCAAAATCTAACTAAAATGCACACTTCATTCACCACTATGTACTGATATAACCACAATGTTAAAACACTGGATTCACAAAGTTAACTGTGAAAACAGTATGATCCTTAGTTTCAAAAACAAAACAAAATAAATGACTCTTTCAGTGATATGTACTGATATTGGCTTTGGATGTTAAAACACAGGATGCACATAGTAAACAGTGAAAACATTGCTTGCTTTAGAAATCTCAAATACATGCATCATTCACTGCTATTAGATGTATTGACTAACAAACAATGTTAAAACAGAGGATACACAAAGTAACCTGGGAAACAATATGTTTTGTAGTTTCAAATCTAAAAAAACACATGCTTCACTCACTTTTAAGTACAGATCTTGACTTACAAACAATGTTAAAACACAGGAAATTACCTAGTGAACTGTGAAAACACAATCTTTTTTAGATTCAAAAACTATCAAAAAATAGAAGCTTCATTCACTGCTAAGTACTGACATCGACTTACAATATTAAAACTCAAGATTTCCATAGCGAACTTCTATAACTGAGTTGTTTAAATTAGAAAAAATTACCTGCTTTTTTCAGTGCTTAGTGCTGATATTGACTTATAAATATAGTTAAAACTCAGGATTCACCAAGTAATCTGTGAAAACACTATTAGTTTAGTTTCAAAAACTAGCTAAAATATGTGCTTTATTCACTGCTATGACCTGATATCGAATTACACACAATGCTAAAACACAGGATTCACATAGTGAACAATGAAAATACCATTGGTTACTTTAGAAACCTAAAATACATGTGTAATATGGGTGCATTTTTGGGATATTGGAAATGTCCTAAATGACATTGCAATGATGGAAACAGGCTATTGTATATTTTGTCATAACTTACAAAATTGTGTGGGATACAGTGTAAACTATAATGTAAATTATAATCTACACTTAGTGGCAGCAATTCCCCCATATATATTCATCAATTGCAACAAATGTACCACACTAATGAAGGATGTTTGTAATGTGAGAAAGTGTGGATCTGGTAGAGAGTGGGGCTTATGGGAAACTCCTATATTTTTATGTAACATTTATGTATCTAAAGTAGTTTTTAAAAATATCAGGAAGATATTAAAAAATCAGTTGGAGAAATGGATGTAGCTCAGTGGTTAAGTACCTGCCTCCCATGTAGTAGGTACTGGGTTCCTCCCTAGTACCTCTGTTAACATTAAAAACATGAAAGCAGTTACTCCTCAACTAAGGGTTCATTGTTCCTTTTACTCTCCAAATGCAGCTTTCAATAATATGGTCCTATGAGATAAGACTTTACACATAAAAGGAAAAGAGCAGCTAGTGAAAAGAGAATTTAACCAACCAAAACCAGTTTTGCAGTACTTCCTCGACAATACTAGAATATATACTTGCTCCTGCTTGTATGAGTTAGCATGACAGCTATGAGTAATCCAACTTGTACATCTTGCATTACTAGTATACCAAGAAGCATATAGTGCTATAGTCTCTATTACTTTCTTTATCACAATGACTACCACCCATAAGGAATATGGACACTAAAGGTGTGCTTGAAAAGGATAACAAATATAATTAAAGACAATTTCAGTAGGAAAAAAAAACTAAAATCCATGCTTTAATCAGTGTGATGTACTGATGTTGACTTTAAAACAAGGTTAAAACACAGGATTCTCCTAGTGAATATTGAAATCCATATATTGGTTAGTTTCAAAAACTTACTAAAATATATGCTTAATACACTCCTATGTACCGATGTTGACTTACAAACATAGTTAAAACACGGAGTCACATAGTGAAATGTGAAAAAAAAATTGTATTGGTTAGGGTATTGGTTAATTTCATGAGTCAATCACTGCTATATTCAGATACTGATTTACAATGTTAAAACACAGATTCACATTGAACTGTAAAAATACTTTGATCTTTTGTTTCAAAAACTAACAATTATATATGCATCATTCAATGCTACATACTGAAATTGACTTACAAAAATGTTAAAACACAGGATTCACCTCATGAACTGTGAAAACAGTATGTTTTTTAGTTTCAAAAACTAATAAAATTCATTCATCATTCAGTATGTACAGATATTGACTAACACACAATTATAAAACACTGGATTCACATAGTATATTTTGAAAACTATATTGTTTATTTCAAAAGGTAAAAATATTATAATGTCATTCACTTTTATATACTGATATTGACTTACAAAAATGTTAAAACAAAGTATTCACAGAGTGAACAGAGAAAATACTGAGCAATTGCTTTTCAAAACTAAAATACATGCATTATTCAGTGAGATGTACTGATATTGTCTTACAAACCATGTTAAATCACATGATTCACATAGTGAACTTAGAAAGTACTATGTAGTTTAGTTTCAAAAACTATCTAAAATACAGGCTTCATTTACTGCTTTGTAATGATTTTGACTTTCAATGTTAAATACAGGATTCATGTTGTGAACTCTGAAAACATGGTGTTGCTTACTTTAGTAACATAAATACATGCATCATCCAGTACTACATATTGATATTAACTAACAAAAAATATTAAAACACAGGATTCACATAGTGTATTTTTAAAACACTGTGTTGTTTAGCTTCAAAAGCTAACTATAATACATGTTTTATTAACATGTACTAATACTGTCTTACAAACATTAAAACAGGATTCACATAAAGAACTGTAGGAAAACTGTGTTGGTTATTTTTGAAAAGTAATTTACATGCATGATTCACTGCTATGTTCTGACATTGACTTACAAACAATAATAAAACATAGGATTCACATTTAAAACTGAAATCCTGATTTTTAGTTTTGAATACTCACTAAAATATTAGCATCATTTAGTGCAAGGTTCTGATCATGCTTTATAAATACTGTCAAGTCACAGAATTCACCTAATGAATTGTGAAAACACTGTGTTGTTCAGTTTGAAAAACTGATAAAAATACATGCTATATTCACTTCTATGTACTAATATTGACTTATGAACAATGTTACAAAACAGTATTCACATAGTTAACTTAGAAAAAACTAAGTAGTTTAGTTTAAAAAATGAAGAAAATACATGCTTCATTCATTGCAATATACTGATATTGACTTACAATGTTAAAGTAGAAGATCCACATAGTGAACTATGAAAACACTCTTTTAGTTATTTTAGAAAATTAAAATACAGGCATCATCCAAACTATGCAATGATATTGACTAAAAATGTTTAAACACGTTTCACATTGTGAATAGTGAACACTGTTATTTAGCTTGAAAAAATAACAAAATACATGCTACATTGACTTCTATGTTCTGATATAGACTTACAAACAATGTTAAAACACAGGATTCATACAATGCACTGTGAAAACACTGTTTATTAGATTTCCAAACTAATGAAAACACATGTTTTATATGCTTCGATGTACTGATTTGACGTACACGTTAAAACACAGGTTTCACGTAGTGAACTGTAGAAACACTGAGCTGTTTATTTTAGAAAACTAAAATACATGTATCATTCAGTACTATGTACTGATATTGACTTGCAAACAATGTTAGAACAAAGGATTCACTGAGGAAAAATGTAAACATTTGTTTGATTTTGAAAACTCACTTAAATATGTACTTCATTCACTGCTTTGTACTGATATTGACTTACAGACAATATTAAACAGAGGATGCACATAGTCAACTGTGGAAAAATATGTTGTTTAGTTGTGACAACTGACAAAGATAGATGCTTCATTCACTGCTCTATGATGATATTCACATAGAAATATAGTTAAAACATAGGATTCACATACAGAACTGTGAAAAGACTGAGTTGGTTACTTTATAAAACAAAAATAACATGCTTTACTCACTGGTATTACATTGCCTTACAATGTTAGAACACATGTTTCACCTAGTGAACTGTGAACACACTATGTAGTTTTGTTTCAATAATTAACTAAAATAAATACTTAAATGCTATGTACTGATATTGATATACAAACAATGTTAAAGAACTCAAATGCTGAACTGTGAAAACACTTTGTTGGTTTCTTTAGAAACCTAAAATAATGCATTATCCTGTGCTATGTACTGATATTTACTAACAAACAGTGTTAAAATGCAGAATTCACACAGTGAATTTTGAGAACAATATATTATTTAGTTTCAAAAAGTATCAAAAACACTTGCTTAATTAACAGCGATGTACTGGTATTAACTTAATAGCATTGTTAAAACACAGGATTCACAAATTGAACTGTAGAAAAACCGTGTTGATTTTTATAGAAGTATATTAAATACATCATTCACTAGTATGTTCAGATTTTGACTTACAAACAATGATAAAATACAGGATGCACATAGTAAACTGTGAAAACACAATATCACTAGTTATGCACAAATTAAAATACATGCCTCATTCAATCCTATATGCTGATATTGACTTAAAAATGATACTAAAACACAGATTTCACCTAGTGAACAGTGAAAATATTATCTTGGTTAGTTTTAAAATCTAACAACAATACATGCTTCATTCACTGCTATGTACAGATATGAATTACATTGTTAAAAAATAAGATTCACATAGTGAACTGTGAAAGCCCTATATCTTTTACCTCAAAAGCTAACTAAAATTCATGCATCATTCAGTATTATGCACTGATAATGGCTTACAGACAATGGTAAAACACAGGATTCACCTAGTTTACTATGAAAACACTATATTGTTTATTTTCAAAAACTGCTAAAATACAAGCTTCATTAATTGCTATGTACCAATATTGACTTACAAACATTGTCAAAAAACAGGATTCACATAAAGAACTGTAGAAACACAATGTTGGTTACTATAGAAAAGTAAATTACATGCCTCTTTCAATGCTATGTTCTGATATTGACTTACAAACAATGTTAAAACACAGGATTCTCATAGTAACCTTGAAAAAACTGTGTTTAGTTTTCAAAACTAATATATTTTCCCATTGTTTGGTACTGATATTGACTTCCAAGAGATGTTAAAAAAAAGATTCAGTGAACTGTGAAACACATTGTACTTTAGAAAAATAAAATGCATGCATCATCCAGTACTCTGTACAGATATTGACTTACATACAATGATAAAACACAGTATACACTGATGGGCTCTATAAACACTATGAAGTTTGTTATGAAAACTCACTTAAATATGTACTTCATCCACTACTATTTATTGACTTACACATAATATTAAAACCCAGGGTTCTCATAGTCAACTGTGGAAATAAATCGTTGCTTAGTTTTGATACCTAACAAAAACAGATGGTTCATTTATTGCTCTGTACTGATATTGACCCACAATGTTAAAACATGGGATTCATATATTGAACAGTGGAACATTAATTTGGTTACTTTGCAAAACAAAAATACATGAAAAATTTGTGGTATTTACTGGTATTGATTAACAATGTAAAAACACAAGAATCGCCTCATGGATTGTGAAAAAACTGTAGTTTAGTTTCAAAAACCAAATTCATGCTTCATCCACAGCTTTGTGCTGATATTGACTTACAAATATTGTTAAAACGTAGGATTCGCATAGTGAACTTTGGAAACATTTCTTGGTTATTTTAGAAAAGTAAATTAAATGCATAATTCACTGATATGCTCTGGTAATAATTTTAAAACAATGATAAAACACAGAATTAACATTTTGAACTGTGATAACATTATATTTAGTATTGAAATGTAGCTAAAATTATGAATTCTTAGTGCAATGTACTGATATTGAGTTGTAAAAAATGTTTAAACACAAGATTCACCTAGTGAACTGTGAAAACACAATGATGATTTGTTTTGAAAACTAAAATACATACTTCATTCACTAAGATGTACTGATACTGATTACCAACACTGGTATTGTTTTCACAACACTGTGTTGTTTTGCTTTAAAAACTAACAAAAATTCATGCATCATTCAGTGCTATGTACTGATATTGAACTACAAACAATGTTAAAAAATATGATTCAGCTAGTTAACTCTACATACACTATGTAGTAAGTTTCAAAAGCTAACTACAAAACATGCTTCATTTACTGCTCTGTGCTGATATTGACTTACATCAATGGTAACACAGGATTTTCCTTGTGATCTGTTGAAGCAGTGTTATTTTGTTTCAAAAACTAACTAAAATATCTGCTTCATAACTGCTATGTACTCATATTTACTAACAAAAATGTTAAAAAAAACTATTCACATATGAACTGTCAAAAAACTCTGCAGGTTCGTTTTGAAAACTATCAAAATACATGCTTTATTCACTGCTATGTATTGATTTTGACTTTCAAAGAATGTTAAATCACTGGATTCATATAACGTACTGTGAAACACTGAGTTCATTAATTTAGAAATCTAAAAAACATGTATTATTCTGTGTAATATACTGATATCGATTTACAAACATTATAAATCACAGGAATCACCTACTGACTGTGAAAATACTATTTTGTTTATTTCTAAAACTACCTACAATGCATTCTTCATTCACTGTAATGTAGTGATATTGATTTCCAAACAACATTAAAACACATGAGCCACATAGTAAACACTGAAGACACTATGTGTTGAGTTTTCAAAACTAACTAAAATACGTGCTTTATCCATTGTTACATATTGATATTAACTTACAATGTTAAAACATAGGTTCACATATTGAAGTGTGAAAACAATATGTTGTTTATTTTCAAAAACTAATAAAATTTCATGCATCATTCAGTGCTATGTACTGTTATTGACTTTCAAACAATGTTATAACACAGAATTCTCCTAGTCAACTGTGAAAACACTATGTATTTTAGTTTCAAAAACTATAAAAAATATAGTACTTCTAATGACTTACAAATAATATTAAAACACAGGATTCACACAGTGCACTGTGAAAATACTATTTTGATTAGCTTCTTTAATGAAAATACATGCTTCATTCATTGCTATGTACTGATATTGATTTACAAACAATGCTAAAACACTTGATTCACATAGTGCTCTGTGAAAATACTATGTTGATTGTTTTCTAAAATTAACTAAAATACATGCTTTCAGTAATACTATGTACTGCTATTGCCTTGCAAACCATGTTAAAACACAGAATTCACATAGTGTCATGTGAAAAGAGTCAATTAGTTTCTTAAACTAATGAAAATACATACTTTATTCACTGCTATGTACTGATATTGATTTACAAAAAAATGTTAAAAAATAGGATTCACAAACTTCCCTGTTAAAACAGTGTGGATTAGATTCATAAATTAACAAAATACATGTTTTATTCCCTGCTATGTATTGATATTGACTTACATACCATGTTAAAACACAGAATTCATATGTGAAATTTCAAAAACACTGTTGAATTGTTTCTTAAACAAATGAAAATACTGCTTTATTCACTGCTAAGTACTGATATTGACTTACAAACCATGATAAACTCTGGATTTCCAAACTGGATGTGGAAAAAATATGTTCATCAGTTACTCAAGCTAATGAAATACATGCTTTATTCACTAAGTTCTGACATTGACTTACATACAATGTTAAAATGCAGGATTCACATAGGTCACTGTGAAAACACATGGTTGATTAGTTTTTTTAAACTAATGAAAGTATATGATTTATTCATTTATATGTACTGAAAACAAACAATGTTAAAACATTGATTCACATAATAAACTGAGAAAATACTGTGACTTAGTTGGTTAACATAAACAAATGCTTTATTCACTGCTATGTACTAATATTGACTTACAAATAGTGTTAAAACAGATGATTTTCATAGTGCTCTGTGAAAATACTACGTTGAGTTGTTTCTTAAACTAACAAAAATACATGCTTTATTCACTGCCATGTACTGACATTGACTTACAAATCATGTTAAAACACAAGTAACACATAGTACACTCTGAAAATACTCTGTTCATTAGTTTCTTAAGCTAAGGAAAATATATGCTTTCTTCACTGCTCTGTATAGATATTGACTTAAAAACAATGAAAAATGCAGGATTTACATAGTAAACTCTGAAAAATCTATTTATATTTGTTTTGAAAACTAAAACACATGCTGTAAACACTGTGATGTATTGACTTAAAAACAATATTAAAACACAGGGTTCATGTAGTACACTGTGAAACACTAAGTTCATTAGTTTCTTATACTAATGAAAATTCATCCTTTATTTACTGCTAGGTACTGATATTGATTACAAAGAATGTTAAAAACATGATTAGAGGTAAGTGGATGTGGCTTAACCAGTTGGGTATCTGCCTACCACATAGGATGTCCCTGTTTCAGATGCTGATGCCTCCTAAAGAAGACAAACAGATGCCTGCACACACTGCAATGAGAGTTAGACACCTGCACCTGCTGCAATGAGAGCTAGATTCTGCACTCTTTCACAAGAGCTACAGCCCACATGCACTGCAATGAGAGCTAGACACCACACCTTGTCACAATGAGAGCTATATGAGGCATCCTGCCACATTGAGAAGATGCCTAAATGAGCAGATACCACAGGCCAACTGATGCCACAGCCCATGAGAAGTGGGTGTGGCTCAGGCTGGTGGGCATTCACCACAACTGTGGGAGGTCCCAGGTTTGGTACCTGGTGCCTCCTGCAGAAAGTGAGCAAACAATAAGCAAAGAGAATCATCTGGGGGAAGAAGGTATAAATTAAAAAAATAAAAATAAATAAATCTTAACATGAATAGCATAATGCACTGTGAAAACCCTAACTGATTAGTTTCCAAAACTAACTAAAGTATATAATTTATTCACTGCTATAAACTAATATTAACTTACAATCAATGCTAAAACACAGGATGCACGTAATGTTCTGTGAGAAAACTGTTCATTAGTTTTTTAAATTAAGAAAGCCACATGCTTTATTAACTGCTATTGTTTTGGTCAGCCACAGGCGTGCCTTTTGAAATATACCAAAGATTGGTCGGTCTTTATAAAGGGTATTTATTTGGGGTAGAAGCTTACAGTTACCAGGCCACAAAGCATAAATTTCTTCCCATACCAGAGTCCACGTGTTGGGGGAAGATGTCTGCCGACGTCTCCAGGGTTCAGGCTTCCAGGTTCCTCTGTTCCCGGGGCTGCGTTTCTCTCCGGGCTTAGCTTCTGTTTCCTTCACGAGTTCAGCTGTAGACGATGAGGCTTTCTATGCTGCGTCTCTCCACAAGGCCAGCCATAGCCTCTCCGGCGATCGGCTCACTCCAACATCAGAACTGCTTTTCAAATCTCCT
>PVKH010029712.1:0-12612 GCA_004027955.1 Chaetophractus vellerosus | reverse complement strand
TTCTCACTTCTAGTTTCCTTTTTTATAAAGCCTCCAGTGTATGGATTAAGACCCACCCTCATTCAGTTGAGCTGCACACTAACTAATATTATCTTCAAAAGTTCTTATTCACAAATAAACTCATATCCATAGGAACGTGGATTAAGATTAAGAATATGCCTTTCATTGGGGTACATAATTCAACCTCCTACAACAAAACATCATTTTTATATGCAAATTAAATTAAATTAGTTTTGAATCAGGAGAATTTTAAATAGAAGACATGGTAAACATATTAACATCTGGAAAAAATTGATTCCAAAGAATAAACTCATCAGTAGAACCCAACATGTCTTCTTTATTTTCTCCCTGTTAGGCATATGCTTGCAATATTGAAAAAATGTTTAGACTTATAACAGTCAGAAAAAGGGACACAATTGTTTTAATTTCCATGCTGCACACTGTTGATTAGGAAATAAATCACAGAATTTACAAAGAATCAGGAATATTTTCATTCAGACATTTCATTTCTGACTTATGCTTGTAAATCTGAGGAAAAAAAGCATCAACTTAAATGAATTTTCTTTTGCTTCCAGCTTTCAGTTATTACTTGATTAATTGTTGCTACAAAAGCAAAAATTAGGAATATTCTGTAGAAATACAAAGATGTAGATTACATTTATAATTTAAGTGAGTTTAACAAAATTAAATTTAAACAAAGATTTGTTCATTTTATAGAAAAAAAGTAAACTAATCCAATTGACAAAACAAATTGCAAAGGCAGTAGTATTGTTTCTTACAGATTGTCTCTACTTTTTCAATAGATTTTATTCAAATCACTACTATTAAATTTGTTTTAGAATGTCTTAGTTGGGGGTGTGAAAAAAGTCTTTAAATACCACATTTATTGTTATGGTACTATACCTCTCAAAATCATCTATTTTAATATTATTTCATCATTAATTTTCTTTTATTTCATCATTAGCAATTGTAGATTCAATAGGTCTTAACTTTGATTTTAAAAACAACATCAAATGATCATTGATGACTTCCATAGTGGTAGACAATTCTCTAAAGTAAAAATAAAAAGTAGACCTTGTTATCGACCCCTTGTCTCTAAAACATACTATGCCATACACTAGTGTAAGGTGCAGGTATCCCCGATGCCCCTCCACAGGCATCAATCACTGTCACCTAAAATTTCACAATAGATAATGCATGGAAGTGTTGTTTACTGGGAAAAGGTTATATTTGTATCAAAATATTAATGCTTGACATTGCATTGTATGCAACCTTTAACTCAAAAATGGTTAATAGAACAAAATGTAATATAGAAATTTATAAAACCTTCTAGAAGAAAACATAGGAAAAAAAATCTTTGTGACTTGATTAGGTCAAAATTTCTTAGATATGGCACCCAAAGCATAATCCATTAAAAAATGATAAATCGGCTTCATCAAAATTAAGAACTTCTGCTTTCCTAAAGATACTAGGAGAATAAAAATTAAAGCCACAGATTTGGAAAGCAGGCTTGAAAATCACAAATCTGATAAAGGATTTGTATGAAGAATACATAACGTGTGCATATAACTTAGTAATAAGCAAATTAAAAAGCTAATTAAAAGAAAAATTCAAGGAAGAGGTTTACACAGATAATTGTCCTTCTCCCTCCCCCCCCAAAAAAAAAATATATGGATGGCAATATAAGTGCATGAAAAGATGTTCATCATCATTGTTCATTAGGAAAATTCAAATTAAAACCATAATCAGATGTGACTACAAATCTGCTAGAATCATTAAATTTTAAATAAAAAAATTAACAGTGAATACAAAATACTTACAAGGATGTGGATCATTTGGAACTTCATACATTTTTGGGGGAAGGAAAAATGCAGAATCATTTTAATTAAAAAATAAAAGGTGATGTTTTAATATACTTAAGAAATTGTATAGTTCCTAAAACTTCAGATGGTAAACAGATGGTAAATATCTGTAACTTTAGCATAAATATAATTTAATCTAAATAAACATTTCTATTTTATCTTTAGAAAATCAATTTCTCCTTAACCCCTCTCAATAAGCATCAAACCAATTTGCAAGGGGCACCTAATTTTTAGTCAGCTTAGTATAGCCACCTGCCTTAGTAGTTTTCTAGATTTAGATGTGATGATTCTAGTTCTCCAGCACCCATGACACCCGTGGAGCTGGCAGAGCTGTGGAAACAACTGTTCAGGTAATGAAAAATGGAGGTTCTTCATTGTGACACAGAGAGGTTCTGCCATGGACCAGAAAAAAAGTCTCTTCGAGCATTTGAACATATTCAGATGTGTGCGTGTATGCACATGTGAGTGTGTTTTTGTGTGTGCGAGTGTGTGTGTGTGATTATCACAGACTTTTGAGTGATTGTGGCTAGCCATTTACTGCTTACAACCTTGGACAAATTATGTAATTTTTTTGATTTGAAGTAATTTTCAGCTATGAAATATTTTCAAATATCTGCTTCCCCCCTCCCGTTCTCATACTAATATTGCACTAAATTGTAGAGCTCATAAATGTAGCTTTTAGTTTTCTAAGAATTCTTTATCACTCTCATGTCTTTGTTTATATGCACTGATTTCTGGGAGAATTCCTCAACCACATCCTCAGGCTCACTAACTTAATCTTAGATGTGTGTTTTCTTTTATTATTTGACTATCTTTTATTTAATTTTTCTAAATTTTGGCAATTATATTTTTAATTTCCAACACTTTTTTTTTGTATAGCAACATTTTGGGGGAAATGCAGTCTCAGTGGCTATAACTTCTATATTGTTTTGAATGTTCTTCATTGTCTTATTTTAATTCTTCAGTATTTGGTTTTCTTTAGTTGGCTTTGATATCATTCTTCAGCAGATGAAATTTCTTAAATGATTGTTTAACTTTGATTTCTTTTTGAAGATCTAAAATGAAGATTATCTGTAACTATAGGTTATTTCCTTGGACAAAGTAAGAATCTCTCACTTCTGGCAGTGAGTTTCATAATCTGTTTAGAGGCGCTCTGCCTCTGAAGACGGTGTGTGGGTTTGGAAGGGAATGTGGGTTGGTAGTGAACAGCAGTGATAATTTAGGGCAGGGATTAGTACTGGGTGAGCCTCAAAACCATCAGAATGTGCAATGTCTTAACCAGGCAGTTTGTTTTCTGGTATGGTGACAGTGAGCTTTATTTTGATGCACTGCACACCATTTGGAGAGTTTTTCTTCCTAACTCCTAACATCTCTGATCTTGAGGTTATTCCTTGACTCCAGTTGGAAAGCCCATCACAGAGCTCCTATGTCACCCAGTTAAAACAATTGATGTGCAAATTAAATGCAATAGTGTATTAAGAGGGCTTAGCCCATCAGAACTGAGTAAATATTGTTGTTCTTGTATTGCTGTTATTAGTGGCTGTTCTACCCTGTGTTCAATATAGGCACCACGAAAATACTCATTTCAAATATTAGGTAAATCATTGTCACTTGTAGTAAATCTGGTGAGCAAGGATCTTAAACATACCCACATGTACCACAGTAGTTTAGACATGCTGAAACATGAATGAGGTAACATTACAAAAGACTATATTAAGCTCGGGTCAAACACATGAACTTTTCTGTAGAGAAAGTTGACCAGGAAGGCATATGTTCATATCACATGGGCAAACACCTTAAATTTATATTTTGGACATGAATGTAAAGAAGTAAGCTTTTTAAAGCTCTTATTCAGTAATTTTTTTTCCCTTTCACAATAAATTCTGGTTTTTGGACATTCTATTTCTTGTTTTAAGTCTGTTCTCGTAAAAATTGTTTTAAGTATTTCTTTTTAAAGATATAGACTCTAGGAAAATGTCTTTTTTTAATATTTCAGGAACTCCAAAATGTTTGTTCTCATTGTATGGCTCATATTAATTTTTAATGGAGGTAGATGCAGTAACCAAAGAGGGCGTTAAATAAAAGAATTCAACGCAATCTCTATTTTTAGTTTGAATTGCAGCTGTAATGGAAAAAGGAAACATAAAAAGTAACGTAATTTGGAGACATTAATGACTAAGCTTCTGAATCTATTTTACATGTGAAGTGTTTTTAGTTAATTGAGCTCTTTACTGTCAACATAGTAAGTGCTCATATGATGTAAAACAGAGTATCATTTAACTTATACAAATATCATCATTTGTATTTTTGTACTAGTTTTATTTCTACTTATGTGAAAGATTGGTAAAGTTACAAGATTGTTTCAAATAGTGTTTTTAAAAATCCTAACAACTGTTCTGCGATCCCTTAACATTTTTTAATCAACTTTATTGAAGCATAATTTACATAAAATAAAAATCATCAAATTTAAATTACAATTCAATGAATTTCAGTAAATTCATAAAGTGTCCAACTAGTTTTAGAATAATTAAATCAAAATGTTCTCTCCTGATGCCTACAATTCCCACTTATGCCATCAGAACCAAGTAAACACTGATCTAATTTCTGTTGCTTGAGTTTTGCTTTTTCTAAAAATTTCAGACATGGAATCATAAAATAAGTAGTCAAACAACAGATTTCAGTGATGAAAGGCATAATGGCAAAATATATTTTTAAATTATTTTTTATTATTTAAATTTCTTTTTAATTTTTGTGTATTTTATTTGTCATTTAAAAATTATCATTATTTCATTTTTTTAATAAATTTTATTTGATTATTTTGTTGGCTTCATTTCTAAAGAAGTTTTGGATCACAGAAGGGTTACAACTGTGGCAGGGGAGGATCATTGGTGTGGGGTGTCAGAGATGGGATATGCATATGAAGAGGTTCACCTGGGGTATACCTATAAGGCATATGAAATTGTTCAAGTGTTTATGGAGCATTGTCACAGTGGGTGGAGATCCACACAATAACTGAAAGAATATCCAATTCCCATCCTTGGGAGTTCTGCCACATTCTCTAATGGGACAACAAGAATCCCCTGAGTACAGGGACAATGACTACTGAAGGAGGACGGACCATTGACAGGCCCTTGATATTGATGACTGTACTTTTGAATATTTTCTTTTGAAATTGAAACTTAGCCTGGTATCATAAGTTGTCTAAAAGTTACCTCCTGAAAGCCTTCTTGTTGCTCAAATGTGCCCTCTTTCAAAGCCAAACTTTGCAATAAATGCATTACTTTGCCCCCAGTGTGGGACATGACTCCCGGGAATGAACCTCCTTGGTATTCAGGGATTACTACCAAGCACCAAATAGCGATGCAACTGGGAAAAGACCTTGACCAAAAGGGGGAAAGGTAAAGACAAATGAGCTTAAATGGCTAAAAGACTTCAAAGTGAGTCGGGAGGTCATTTCACAGGTTATGCTTATGTATGTCTCAGCTGGATTTCATTGACTGCCTCAAATAGTGGGGCTCCTGAGGGCTCTGGAGACATTCAGACACTATAAGCAGGGCTGACAGCTAAGGGGTTTGGTGCCCTGCCAGTGGGCCCTACTTTGTAATTTACACTCCCCACTCTGACAGAGTTGGACTCAATTGTAGTTTCCCTACACATGGCTTTTCTGCCCCTCATATTTGATCCTATAATCAGTACTAGAGTTGTTAGGTTTATGTCCAAGAGACTTAAATCTGTGGGTTTTCCATGTGCCAGTTGGGCCCTAAATCTCAACAATGTTGTAACACCTACTCTCTAGTTCACTGGACTCACCCAGGACAACTAACAAGGAAATGATGATGGACAATGACCATCCCAAGGAACAGAGAGAGTCTACAACTGAAAGCAAGATAGTCCCATCCATCTGCCCCATGGGATCTAAGCCCCCTCTCAATAAGAGGCAGAGTGGGTATCACCACCCCGAGATCATCAGGATTGGGGAATGAACAATGGACTAGAGTAGACCTACTCTTATGCTATTAGAGACTTATTGTTATTCTAGCAATGGAAAAACTTTTGTCATTGGCATGGAGGCAGTGGCCACTGGAAGTTCTGAGGGGAGGGAGAGGGGAAAAATAGGTGTCATATGGGGGCATTTTCAGGAAATTGGAATTGACTTGAATGACACTGCAATGATGGATATAGGCCATTATATATCTTGTCATAATTTACAAAATTGTGTGGAAAAGAGTTTAAGCTATAATGTAAACTATAATCTACACTTAGTGACAATGCTCCAAAATGTGTTCATCAACAGTAACAAATATACAAAATCTGTTTACCTCAATATAATCACACTGTCTCTAGTCAGTTTTTTATGTTTTTACTTTTGTTTTGAAGCCTAGTTCCAAAAGTATCACACCTGCATGTGTATTTTTAATGGTCAGCCAATTATTTGGGAAGATTGAGACAAGACTTCTCATGTCTCTAATGCTTCCATCCTCTGTCAACTCGGCTGTGTGTAGATGAAGGAGTATATTCAAAGTCGCAACAAGTTCTCAAGTTTTCACTAGCTTTCTCTGTTTGCCAGGATCTTTTAGATTATTCTCAGGCATTTACAATTTAACAGTCAGTTGGGGATGTATGGAGAAATTATTTCAGCACTTCTATAGATATCTCATTTCCAAGAACCCCACATTCATTTTTAACTGTCCTGTGGCTTGCCCTGATCTGAGACTCAAAGATGTGAATTCTGAGTTGGATTGTCTCCATTTAGCCAACAAAGCTATGGGTGACCCCATCTCCTCTCAAATTAAATCATCTACCTCTTTTGGAAAAGCTACTGGGTTTTGTGACAAGCCATCAATTGGCAAAACTATAATATTGTCCACAGACTTATTTTATGCCCAGTGCTGTAACAGTTTTTCAAAAAGGAATCATCCTCAATTTGTTGTCAGTCTTTCTTGTAACCATTTTGAAGTAACCATTTTGACAACAGCTGAAAGTCATGTCCTTATTGAGCTGTCTGATAAAGTCTATAAAACTAAGTTAAATTAGCAATGAACTAGTATGTTAAATTATAAGAGAAGTGAAATTTGGGTTGCTAGAGACATGCTAGACATAAAGGGAGTTTCAGCCTTTGTGTTCTAGAGGAGTTTCCTGAGAACTATTGATCTTTTGAGTGAACACTGTCAAAAAAATATCTATAGATAGTGTATTAGTCATCCAAAGGGGTGCTGATACAAAATACCAGAATTTGGTTGGTTTTTATAAAGGGTGTTTATTTGGGGTAGAAGCTTACATTTACTGGGCCTCACCAAAGTCTGTTGCTCCATGTTGGAGCAAGGCAACTGCCAACGTTTGCCAGGGTTCAGGCTTCTTGGGTTCCTCTTTTCCCAGGGCTCCATTTCTCTCTGGGCTTAGCTCCTCTGTTTCTTCCACAAGGTCAGCTGTAGACTATGAGGCTCTCTAGGCTTTGCCTCTCTCTCTCTCTCTCTACAAGGCCGGCTGTGAACTCTCAGGTGAATGGCTTGTCTCTATCCTGGGGCCTTCTCTCCTTCCTCACCAGAACTCCAACATCAAAACTGCTTCAACTCCATTCTTTGCCATGCCTTTTATATTTGACTCCTTACCCACCAAGGGGTGGAGCTCAACACCCTACTGATGTGGCCCAGTCAGAGCCCTAATCATAACTTAATCATGCCCAGATTAACAGACCAGTTTACAAGCATAATCCAATATCTATTTTTGGAATTCATATAACTTCATCAAACTGCCAAACTGCTACAGGTGGGTTCTAAGAGTTAGTATTCTGTAGTGACATCAAGAATTACCAATGGTTTCAATCAGAGACAACTTCAGTCCAACACACACACACACAACGGTACTTTAAAGAACAATAGAGATTAGACACAGAGGCCATAGTGTTCAAATAACCTGGCCTCTGTATCCTCCCATCTTCAAGGGAGAACAATGAGGATCTTTATTATCTAATTAATATAATGGCAAAGCTTTTACCTTAATGCTGCCATTTGTCCACATAAGGAAATATTTTTAAATGATGAAATTTGAAAAAATTGTGTCTCAAGTAAAAATTTTAAAAACCCACTTAATACTGTGGAATGCTATTATATTGGGTATGACCAAGGGAAATGCATTATAAACTGAGTTTGAAACAAAAAAATAAAAATTAAAGCATTTTTACATTGGTCTCAGCTTTGCTCTTAGTACAACACTGGGGAAAAGAGATAGAAAGGGAATTATGTCTGATGATATAAGGAAAAGTAGAGGTAGATCAGAGGATAGTCAATTCCTAGATAAATAATGTAAAACTAACTAAAAATACTCAATTTGTCCAATGATCAAAATTGGTCTAAAATGAGCAGTTTCAGGTCAGTTTTTTAAAAATTCCATTAAGAGTGGGATCCCTGGGGTGGTTTGTCTGATTTTTTAAAGCCACATACCACACATTGTGAAATTGCAAGAAAATTATGTAGCCAATATGTTTTACAGTTAAGATTAATGTAAACTTATATTGTTGAAACCTAAAATTTTAAGATAAATTAGAGTAACTGGATTTTTGTGTGTGTGTGTGGCTGTATAAACTTAAACCTCTTAAGGAGAAATGTTATTTTTCATCAGAGGCTTGTTTGGGTCTGAATACAGGTAACCATAATGAACAAAAATAATTGTTTTTTATTTGTTCAGTTAAATGGTATACATTATTACAGTGCAAGTAAAATCAACATTAATTCAGTTACTCAAAAATATTTTCAAATGATGTAATATGGGATATGTAGATTGTAATAAGAGAGACCTGAGATCAAACCACAGGTCTGATTCAGGGTAGCTTTATTTTGGGCAATGTATTTGTATGCGACATCTTAGTTCCCTAACCTATAAAATGTGATTAATAGTGCTTATCTCCTTGTGTTATTGTTGCAATTATAGAGAGAATTTATTCAATTCACTAAGCCTATAGTAGGGGTTCAACAAATGTAGGCTTGCTTTTCCTTCCCCATTTACCATTAGAATCAAGAGCTGTGAAAAGCCTAGTTAAATATTTTTTAGCAGATTTTTTTTTGGTTACATATCCCCCCCCCCTTTCTACTTGTTCTTGCTGTGTTCATTTTTGCGTTCTTCTGTGTCTGCTTTTGTCTCTCCCTGTTGCGGTGACGAGCCGAGTCAGCTCACTGCACAGGCAGCTTGCCCCGCTCATGGGCAGCTCTGCTCTGCTTGCGGGCGGCTCTGCTCTGTTTGCAGGCGACTTGCCCTGCCTGTGGCGGCTTTGCCCTGCCCATGGCGGCTTTTTGCCCTGCCCATGGCGGCTCTGCCCCGCCCATGGCGGCTTGCCCTCTCAAGGCAGTCTGCCCACTCAGAGAGGCCCCAGGAACCGAAGCCAGGGCCTCCCATGTGGTGATCTGGCGCCCTATCCACTGGGCTACAGCCGGCCCCCCTAGTTAAATATTGAATGAGATGATTTATTCTCAGCACCTAGAAATGGTCTGATGAGACAAAATTAAAATGATAGTCTTCAAAAGGTGATGGGAACTACTGACAATCCACTTATGCGAAACTGCTTAGAGCTGGAACAGAATGAAGGGGTTGAAGCTATATAACAGTAGCTATGTGAAAGGCAGGTTACATTTAATCTCTCTGCTTGCTATATGATCAGGAACTAGTATGTGTAATTTTTAATTTAAAGTTTGTTTTACCTATTATTGAACAGTTATTGTCCTTCCTTTTTTCTTGAATGATTTAGGGCAATTTACCAAGAAAGCCATTGGATATGTGTTTTTTTAATGTTAATTGTGGTAAGGAGATCCAAGTAGATGTATAATGATTGTAAAGATACTGATATTTATACATAAGGCTTGTTTTAAAGGAATCAGAGAAAGGAAAGAGAGAAAGAAGGGATATAGCACAAAACAAATTCAAATTCAATGTATTTTCATGTTTTAGACTCCTGAAGGACTTCACAAGATGCCTATATTGTGTCTCATGAAATGTGAAGCATGATAGGAAAAAGCTGTCTATCAGACATAAAACAGAAAATTCTAATTACCAATTTACTGTGACATAATCTTTGGCCTTCTATAGTATCTGTAAAATATATTTAATGTCTCATACTAGGCTTACAAAATTACACACACACACAAACACACACATACATACAGATGTAGAAGATGCCATTTTTGGTGACCTGTAAATTATGATATTAATATGATAAATATAGACAACCAAGCATAACCACCTAATGATTTTAGGAAAATAAAATATTTGAGGCAGTCAAAGTTGAAACATCTATTTTTCCATATGGCAGGATGAAATAGTACCACACATGTTTGTCAAACCAGAGTGAGAAATAGTCACTGAATGTAATTTTCTCCTAACAGTGTTTGATTATTCATCAATAAAGATGAATATGCAAAGGTGTTTGTAATGAGTTTCTAAATGTAATTTTCAAACTTGATCATTTTTTCTATGAATATAAGTTTTATGGCTTTAAGGATTTTTGATATATAATGCCAAATAAGCAGGAAAACTTATGTTTTAGAAATGATAGGTAACATATATTATTCTGCAGCCACCTCAAGCACTACTAATCAAACTGGAAAAATGTATATGAGAAGAAAGTAAGTAAAGGCATCATGTAAAATATGAAAATTATGTGTAGTCGTATTATTATTTGAAACAAAATCATCCTTTTACCTCTTATTCTTTCATAGAGCAACTTAGCTATTGAACTACAAATAATACTTATCCAAACCATGAGCAGTTTTAATTAATGCAGGATCATGGCTCTTTGTAAGGAAAATTAGTCTTAATAAAAAGGATGAAGGGATGAACATCAATATTTGAATCAATATCCTGGTTTAATGTAGCTTATTTTTCATTAATTGCCCTTCACTTGGCCTTCAGGTAATCTTTATTCATTATGTGTTGTGTTTATCCCCCATTACTTTTTTCTTATTTATCAACCAATTATAATACCTACATAACACACATTCCCCAAAACAAGTCTTAAAAGCAATTCAGTCACACTGAATACAAAGTTATGATCTAGAGGCCCTCTGGTTTTGGAATAAGATGATAAAGTGCTTGATTTTTGCCTTGGTCACTTACTATTTATATGCCGGCAAAACTACAAAGCTGTGTGTGAGTGTATTTTAAACAAATCAATTTTATTGATTCATATTAATGAAACATACAATTCATCCAAAGAGTACAAGCAGTGATATTTGGTATAATCACATAGTTGTGTGTTCATCACTTCAGTCATTATTAGAGCATTTTAATTATTTCAATAATAATAATAAACAAAAAATAGGCAAAGAAACAAAGAAAATTCCTCACCTCTCAATCTCTCTGTTTCCTTTGCTGTACACAGTTGCTATTTATGGCTATTCTTGCACAATTATTAATTAGTTTATTAAGCAGTTTTCTTGAGATATATTCACATAGTATTTGATCTAAGATTTTTAAGCCACAGTTTCCTTGTCTTGAAAATGGGTATGATAACCTTACCTGTCACATAAGGTTTCTGTAAGCATTATTTAATATATTACACAGATATAAACTAATGCTTTGTAAGCATTGTGTATTTGAAGTTATTATCTTTGTTGTGTTTGTATTATTATCATACTTGAATGTATGATTCTTCAAAGATAAGTTTTTGCTAATTATGAATCTAAGATAAGACAAAATACTTTATTGCTTGTGCTCATTTATAATCATGGCACATTGTTTTCTTTCACAACACAACACATAAACATTCGGGATACTAGTAAAAGTTGGTTATGTCACATATGAAATGTAATGTACATATTTACCTGTTCAGACATTTATAGTATTTCTTTTGCTTACTTCCCAATACATTATGTCCAGGGAATATTTTATAAAGACTTATAAACGTTATAGAATATTGAATACTTCTTCCAAATAATGCCATGGTGAATTATATGAGAATGAGTGTGAAGCACGAATATTGAGTTGTCCTGTGAGATGAAGGGTTTAAATGGTTTTAGAAAAGGTGTGTGGTAATAAAAAAAAACAAGCAAACAAACAAAGAAACAAAAAAACAAAAAAACACAAAATTGTATCTGCTACAAATCCCATGACTTTATCCAAAACTGGAGGCCTCTTGAAATAACCTTCATACCTATATTTTGGTGAATAATTTAATTTGTGTTGACAAATAATTTATATCTTGCACAACAAAGTTGATGAGTACCACACATTCTATGTTGTCAAGGATTGTGAAACAATATATATGATCACCGGCAAGGAATACTGGGTTTTATTAATGAAGTCTGTTATGAGCTCGGATTTGGTAATGGTGGTACATGTGCTATGTATTCTGCACTCCTGTTTTTTGGCGTGAAATTATTTTAATTTTATAGTAGCTCACAAAACTCTGATTGTTTAAATCTACCAAATTTTATATAAATGTAATCCTGATAGCAATTAAGCTCCACAAGGCATTTTTGCTGTTTTTTTTTTTTCCAACTGATATGTCCAAACACCTAGAACAGTGCCTGGAATATTTTAAGCACTCAATATCAATTTGTTGAATAAGGTAATTGTGATGGCTAGGCTAATGTGTCAACTCGGCCAGGTAATTGTGCCCAGCTGTTGGGTCCAGCAAGCCTGGGGCTAATTGCATCTGCATCAATCAGCAAGATTGGATGAAGAATGGATGACGCTGTTATCCATTCAGTTGACTGCTTATAAAAGGGAACTGATTTCAACATTCGGAGAGAATTTCCCAGCT
>PVKH010029711.1:0-12613 GCA_004027955.1 Chaetophractus vellerosus | reverse complement strand
AATTCCCAGGTTCCCCCCCCCAAAAAAACCCACATTACAATTGCTCTTCCCTATACCATATTTTCTTTATCCATTCATTAGTTGATAGACATTTGGATTGTTTCCTCTTTGTGGTTACTGTGAATAATGCTGCAATTAACATTTGTGTACACATGCTTTGTGGACATACATTTTCATTTCTCTTGAGTGGAACTGCTGGGTTATAGGGTAACACTATGTTTACCTTTTTGAAGAACTACCAAACTATTTTCCAAAGTGACTGCACCATTTTACAATCCCACCAGTAATGTATAAGGGTTTCAATTGCTCTGCTTCTTCACCATTTATTGCCTGCTTTTATATATATATATTTATATATATACTTTTTAAAAATTTATTAAAGAAGTTGTGAGCTTATAAAACAATCATGGGTAATATGCAGAATTGCAGAATTTCTACACAACACCCCTCCACCAACACCAACACTTCACATTGTTATGGAACATTTGTTACAGATTATGAAAGAACATCATCAGAATATTTCTACTAACTATGGTTCATAGAGTATATTTGGCATATTTTTCTATACCTCCTATTATTAACACCATGTATTCATATTGTACATCTGTTATAGTTTATGAGAGAACACTCTCATATTTGTACTGTTAACTACTGTCCATCTTCTATCACAGGTTCACTGTGTTACACAGTGTCTTACATGTACAATCTTTGCAAAGTGTACACTCAGTGGTTCTCACTTTAATCACAGAGTTGTGCAGTCATTGTCTCTGCAAATTTTTGCGCATTTTCCTTAGTCCAAAAGGAAAAATCCCATTCCCCCCTGATATTGACCCTTAGCATTGATATAGTGCCTTCTTTGATACTGTTGCAAGAATAAAACAATATCGCTGTTAACTATAGTCCATAAATTACATTAATTGTATTTTCCCATGCATCACCATATTCTAACCACCTTGTAATAGTGACGTATATTTGCTCTAGTTCATAGAAAAACAACCTTGTATTTGTACTATGAACCACAATCCTCATCCACCTCTGGGTTCATTATGCTATTTGGTGCCTAGATTATTCTCTTTTCAATTGACATTTACAACCCTAGACTACCCTTTTCAGCCACAATCCCATTTATAAACCAGTAGTGTTAGTTACACTCATTAAAATGTGTTACCATCAACCTATCTATTTCCACACTTTATTATCAAGCTAATTGAAAAGTCTACATACATTAAGCATCATTACCCCTTCTCAGCCCTTATCCTATCTCTTAGTAACCTATACTCTAGGTTTTAACTACATATGTTTATTTTTCATATTTAGGTCATATAATTGAGGCAACACTATTTTTCCTTTTGTGTCTGGCTTATTTCACTCAGCATAATGTTCTCAAGGATCATCCATGTTATCATATGTGTCCCAACTTCATTCCTTCTTATAGCAGCATAGTATTCCATCGTTATATATACATATACCACATTTTGTTTATCCATTCATTGATTGATAGACACTTGGGTTGTTTCCAATTTTTGGCAATTGTGAATTATGCTACTATGAACACAGGTGTGCAAATGTCTGTTCACGTCACTGTTTTCAGGTCTTCTGGATATAGTCCTAGCAGAGGGATTGCTGGATCATCCAGAAGTTCTATATTTAGCTTCCTGAGGAACCCCCAAACTGTCATCCACAGAGGCTGCACCATTCTACATTCCCACCAACAGTGAAGGAGTGTTCCTATTTCTCCACATCTTCTCCAGCATTTATGGTTTTCTGTTTTTTTAATAAAGGCCATTCTATGAGGTGTGAGATGATAGCTCATTGTAGTTTTGATTTGCATTTCCCTAACAGCTGGTAATAATGAACATTTTTTTTCATGTGCTTATTCACCATTTGTATTTCCTCTTTGGAAAAGTGTCTATTTAAGTCTTTTGCCCATTTTTTAATTGGATTGCTTTTTTTTTTTATTGTTGAGTTGTATGATCTCTTTATATAGCATGGAAATCAAACCCTTATCTGATATGTGGTTTCCAAATATTTTCTCCTATTGGGTAGGCTGCCTTTTCACCTTCTTGACAAAGTCGTTTGAAGGACAAAAGTGTTTGAGGAGGTCCCATTTATCCATTTTTCCTTTCATTGCTCATGCTGTCAATGTAAGGTTTAAGAATTCACCACTTACCACCAGGTCTTGAAGATGTTTCCCTACACTTTCTTCTAGAAGTTTTATGGTTCTAGCTTTTATATTTAGGTCTTTGATCCTTTTCGAGTTAATTTTTGTATAAGGTGTGAGGTAGGGGTCCTTTTTCTTTCTTTTGGATATAGATATCCAGTTCTCCCAGCACCATTTGTTGAATACACTGTTCTGACCCAGCTAGGTGAGCTTGACAGCCTTGTCAAAAATCACTTGACCATAGATGTGAGGGTCTGTTTCTGAACCATCAAGTATGTTCCATTCCATTGGTCTATATGTCTATCTTTATGCCAATACCAGCCCTTTTTACCACTATAGCTAGGTAATATGATTTAGGTAATATGATTTAAAATCCAGAAGTGAGAGTCCTGCAACTTCGTTCTTCCTTTTTAAGATGTTTCTGCCTATTCAGTACTGCCTGTCTTTTTTATTACAGCCATCCTAGTGAGAACGAAGTAATATCTCACTGTGATTTTAATTAGCATTTTCCTAATGACTAATGGCTATTTTTGTGTTCTTATTGGCCATTCGTACATATTATTTAGAGAAATGTCTATTCAAATCTTTTGCAAAAAGAAACCCTATGAATCCTTTATAGAGCTGCCTCCTGCCACATTCAATTTCTCCTGAACAATTGAGGGGTAAAGGAAAGGGACATAGATGTCTGGCTGTACAATGTAAGGCAGGGGATCTGGGGATCCAACTTCTCAGTATATAGACTTTGAACCAAGGGCCCTGTTTTCAGTTCAATGCCCTACTCCCACCTCTAAAGTACCTGGTACCTCTTAGGAAATCCGTAGAGTGAATCAGCTTACTTCTTATAGGCACTGCTTCTTCAGGTCCTTTAAGCAGTAATATCTCTTTGTCCTGTTATTTCAGTTACTTTTTCCTCTATCAGGTTTCTGTCATCCACATTTTTTAAATCTCTCATCAGCTGCTCTGTCCTCTCCTATGCCAGGCCAAATTCCAATTGCCAGTACCTGTCACCCTTATTTTCCTAATTTGTGTGGCAGGCCAGAAGTACCAAAGAATTAAAACTTCCCAGGAGCAAACCTCAACAAATGACAGTTCCTTTGTCCCTTGGGTAGAACAATTTGGAGGCATGACAAGCACATCATTTTTAACCAAAAGTAAATCTAAATTTATAATAATCCTGGGAGGAAAATACTATGATTCACAATTTAGAAATAAGAAAACTGTTTCAAAATGATGATGTAAACTGCTGAAAGTAAATAATGCAGCAAGTTAAAAAAAAATGCACCAAGTGACAGAAACAATTTAAACAAAGGTCTGTTAAAAAAAAGAGCAAAACTCATATTTAGGACCAATACAAAAACATGTAAAATATTTTTAAAATAAGCTAAGAAATATATAGTTCAGGGGGCCGGCTGTAGCCCAATTGGTAGGGCGCCAGTTTACCACATAGGAGGCCCCGGTTCGGTTCCCGGGGCTTCCTCGAGCAGGCAGACTGCCTTGAGAAGGTAAGCCGCTGCGGGCAGGGCAAGCCACCATGGGCAGGGCAAGCCCCTGCGAGCAAGGCAAGCCGCCGTGAGCAGGCAGGCCGCCGCCGCACGGTGAGCTGACTCGGCGGGTCGCTGCAGCAGAGGGAGACAAGCAGATACAGAAGAACACAAAAATGAACACAGCAAGAACAAGCAGAAAGGGGGGGATATGTAATAAATTTTAAAAAATAAATCTTTAAAAAAAAAAGAAAGAAATATATAGTTCAGCATAGAGATGAAGAGCACGTATTTCATGAACATTTCTTCTCATTTTTGGAGTAAATCAAGAAAAATAAGGGGAAAATGAACTCCATGAACCAAGATATGAATGATTAAAAATGAAAGATTAGAATAAAAGGAAAATGATTGATCCTAGGAAAGAAAATGAGTAGGAAAAAAATATGATAAAACTTAAAATAGCACCAGAAATTTTTAAAAAGAGAGAGAGAGAGAGAATAAGAAGGAACAGAGGGAAAGGTACACAAAAAGTAAGGGAAGGGGAAGTGCAGAGAGGTGAGAGGGAGGGGATTTGCCCAATATTACTTAGTTAGTAAGTGGCAAAGTCCTAGCTTTAACCATGATTCAATATCGCCTCTAATGTACAGGCTATTATGCACCTACAATCTCAGCTCAGAATGACAGTTTTCTGTAAAAAACAAACAAAAAACAAAACAAAAAAAAAAACACTTTTTCTCTAAGTAGCAATTTCTTTTGTTTCTTCAAAAAGTTCTGTAATGCTTTATGAATTATATACACTTTAAAAAATTAATATCAACATTCTATGAACCAGAAGTGAACCAGACTGATTTTCAGTCTTACCCTAGAGAAGACTTCAACATACAACAGTTATTAAGACTACCTATGAATGAAATGACAAGATCATTTCTATTCCTTCTATTTCTATAGTATTAATCTAAAACATACCTGTGAACTTCAAGAGCTCTGCGGGGGGTGGGGGGGAGTATTGCTAATGTTAGAAGCAACCAATTGTCTCTCAATTCTGAGAACTTTATTTAAAGTGTCAACACTGCTTTGTTTCCTAAAAGTAATGGCCTTCCAAGAGGCTTGACAGTTTTCACATTTGTTAGCAGTGAACTACAAACTGATAAACCATCTTTTTTCAATTAAATTTTTTTAATTAGAGTAATTGTAGGTTTACCAGAAAAAAACATGCAGAAAGTACAGAACTCCCATATAACTCCCCACCCACACATACATACATGCAGTGTCATTTTAACATTTTACATTAGTGTGATACACCAACTTTGAGAAGTCATCTGTTGGTGAGAAAACCAAGGCTATCATATCTAAAAGTTCAAATAACTCACTAATGCAACAGTAATTAAGAAAAGGTTCTGCTTCCCCAAGTGCTAAATCTCCCCTATTCCCTTCATGACTCTGGACAAATTACTTTTATCTCAACTTTACCTGCCTTGTTCCCCTTCCCACAAGATAAAGGGATCCAAATGCAGGCAATACAGTGCCATCCATCTGCCCCATGGGATCTAAGACCTCTCTCAATCAGAGACAGGGTGGGCATCACCATCCCAAAATCCTCAAGATTGAAGAGCAAACAAACATAAGAGGGGAAAGCAACTATGGACTAAAGTAGACTTAAGATTATTCTAGCAATAGAAGAACTTGTATCATTAATATTAAAGGCAGTGGCCAACAGAGGCTCTGAGGAGAGGGAGAGGGAAGAATAGGTACAACATTTTTGGGACATTGGAATTGTCCTGCATCACACTGCAATGACAGATACAGGCCATTATACATTTTTTCAAAACCTATAAAATTGTGCAGGGCAAAGTGTAAACTATAATGTAAACTATAGTCATTGGTTAGTACAATGCTTCAATATGTGTTCATCGATTGTAACAAATGTACCACACTAATGAAAGATGTTGTTAACATGGGAAAGTATGGGAGGTGGAGAGGTGGGATATATGGGAATCATACATATATATATATATTTTTTTTTTTTTTTTTTTTTTTGAGGTACCAGGGGCCAGGGATTGAACCCAGGACCACATATGTGGGATGCCGGCATTCAACCACTGAGCCACATCGGCTTCCATGAGTTGTTTTTTTGGTTTGTTTTGCTTGTTGTTTATTTTTGTTTTTTCAGGAGACACTGGGAACTGAACCCAGGACTTCCCGTGTGAGAGGCAGGAGCTCAATCGCTTGAGCCACATCCGCTCCCATCCCCTGTACTTTTTTTTTATTTTATTGAAGTTTATCATTCATACAGGAACATACATAAACAATAAGTGTATAATGAAAGTTGTGAACTTACAAAACAAACATGCATAACATCATACAGGGCTCCCATACATCACCCCACCACCAACAACTTGCATTGTTGTGAAACATTTGTTAGAAATTAAGAAAGAATATTGTCAAAATATTACTACAGTACTAACTATAGTCCATACCTTACATTTGCTGTATTTTCCCCCAACCCACCCTATTATTATTATTTTAATTTACTTTTATCCATTTTTAACCCCCGCCTGTTTTTGCTGTTTTTGTGTCCATTCTCTGGGCAATTCTCTGATCTAGGGAGAAAAACTAGGTCTGGGGACACAAGAATGGTCTCTAATATAGAGAATGTTTAGCCTACCCTGATTATCACAAAATCAGGACAGCGAGAATATTCGCAGCATCCCCTGTGTTTCTGGTGTAACATTTATGTAATCTAAAACTTCTTTAAAGGGGCCGACTGGATAGCCCAGTGGATAGGGCGTCGGCATACCACATGGGAGGCTCTGGGTTCGGTTTCCGGGGACCTCTCCTAGCGGGCAGACCGCCTTGAGAATGGCAAGCTGCCATGGGCAGGCCAGAGCCGCCGTGGGCAGGGCAAAAAGTTGCCACGGACAGGCAAAAGCCGCCACGGGCAGGGCAGGTCGCCTGTGAATGGAGCGCAGCCAGCCACCCGCGAACTGAAGCAAGAGCCGGCCGTGAATAGAAGCAGAAGCCGCCCACAAGCGGGGAAAGCCGCGCCTGCGCAATGACCAAGTCTCGGCGCGTGGCCGCAACGGGGAGGAAGGGGAGATATGTAATAAAATAAATAAAATCTTTAAAAAATAAATAAATAAATAAATAAATAAATAAATAAAAAATAAAAAAAATAAAACTTCTTTAAAAATAAATAAATAAATAAATAGATCCAAATAGATGTACTTTAAAAATCTTTTGGGCTCAAAACCCTTATAATTCTGTGACTCTAAGTCAGGATATCTGAATGTGTATTTTAAAAATAAAGAGAACTATAGATAAATATTTTGGCACAATTGCTCATCATTGTGCAGTTGTATCATTTCCCTTGTTTCCATTTTTGGCATAGAAAGAAAGTTGCATAATTACTATACTTTATCTCCAATAACTTAAAGCTCCATACTTTATAAATGCACAAACCTTAAACTCAGAGGATAAATACCTTCAGCAAGAAAATCTCTCAAAATTTGGTTTAAAATCCCTCCGACAGTTTAAATTACATAAGCGTAAATAACACTGTCTACAAAAGCATTGGAAGATTCTTTGTCAATGGCCTAGCTATCTGGTAATGTTTTTTCATATCATAAGCTTTATTTCCTGTCTGAAATCCTCAGGACCCAGTTTGACAGCTCCTCTGAACAATTTCTATTACAAGAGTTCTCTGGCCAATCTTGGCAAATGTAAACTGCTGCTACGTAATATTTCTTTTGGTAAAAACTACATACTTTAAAGAAACATTATCTTCAACTGAACCCTCTCCACTCAAACATTCCATATTCTTCCCTAACATGTGAATCTTTAACTTTTCTATAACAAAATGGACATAGTTTATGGTATTGAAATAACATATTCATTCAATTTTCCTTGATAACAGAAGGATTCAAATTACAATCTTTCTTTAAAAATGAATAAAAAATGGGTTTGGTAAAACATATTATAAACTCGAGTTATCTGAAACTCAAGTTCAATTACCCTATAAATACAGGTAGATATCTAATCTACTAAGTTTTAGGAAATAAAAACAAAATTGAATATAACCTAAAAAGATAACAATATAAATGGTACTTCCATAGCTATGCAACTATACTTTTAATTCACACTATCCACCTTTTTATTCAATATATGTTCCAATATACCTTTCCCTAACCAACAATAACCCATTGCTAAAAAGGCAAAATGTACATTTTAGAAACTGACAGAGCCCAAATGAACTGTTGGAGCAACTGCTTAAATCAAAGTCTTTCCTTTAAAAATCTCAACCCAAACCCCACGAATGCTTTCATTTAATCCACATGTTTATTTGGCCCTAAGCCTCAGATGATATAAAGTTTTATAAACTGTCCTCTTGTTTATAATCCAGTGGAATGGACAAAATAATATACAAATTTTAAAATATGTATTATGTTGGTATGACGTAGAAAAAGCATAGGATTAGAAGCTTTGTCATCATTAGATGTATGACCTTGAACAAATGACTTCTCTCTCTAGAAAAACACAGCTGACCAAACCTGAAACAAATATAAATGGAAAATCTGAATAATCTTTTATCTATTAAGGAAATAGAACTGTAATTAAACAGCTTCCAAAAGAAATCGCCATATGGCTTAACCAGAGAATTCTTCTAACCATTTACGGAGGGAAAAACACCAATATTATGCAAACTTTACCAGAGAACAGAAAAATAGGAAACATTTTCCAAACCATATTATAAAGCCAGGAGAACCTTGATGTCAAAACCTGATGAAGGGCAGTATATGAACAGGAACATATATGCAAAAATCCTAAAAAAATATATAAGTAAACTGAACCCAGCAATACATAAGAATAATGCATCATGGCTAATTTGGGTTTATTCCAGAAATGCCAGGTTGCTTTATCATTAGGAAAAAATTAATCCACATAATTCTACATATGATCCTCTCTAGAGACACAGAAAAGGCATTTGATAAAAGTAAACATCCATTCATGATTTTTTTATTTTAATTTTTTTTAATTCAATTTTTTTTTCATTCATGATTTTTAAAAAGATCTCAAGGACTTCTATTTCTGGCCAGATACAGTAACAGGGATCCGATTTATCCTCCTAGCCTGAAACAACCAAAAAAAAAAAAAAAACCAGAAAAAACATATGAAACAATAGTTTTCAAGACACTGGACATCAGACAACGATGAACAGTGATCTCTGAGGACAAATGAGGTCAGTCCTACAACTGCCCCAGCTCACTGCCTTGGGAGTGTTTCCAGGGTGTGGTGCAAGGAGGGGAAACCCAGGCAGGGCCCAAGGGACACCCTAAATTGAGAATATGGAGCTAAGAGTCCAGAGAAACCGTGGCAGCGAGAGTTTGCAAGACAGACTTCATAGGGAAGAGCGCTATAAAGAAAAAACGCTGGGGATATGTGAAGAGTGCGCCTCAAGTAGTGATTGGGCCATACATGGAAGGAAACTACCAAAGACAGAGGAAAGAACTATTTGAGAGGATTAGACAGAATAGTGCCTGGAGTTTATCTAGGGTAAACAGTAGTACCTGTTCCCACCAGCCAGACTTGGAAACCTCATAATTCCCAGGCACCGAGCAGAATATTCAGAAGGATCTAGCCTCAGTAGTGGAAATTAAGGCCGAGAACAAATGCTGCTCTGTCCCATCTAACAAGGCATAAAAGCAAAACCCAATAGTATCAAACTGTTACCAAATAATTTAACTGTATCTGAGGAAAGATCTCACCAAATTCATAAAAGTAAAAAAAAAAAAAAAAAAAAGTCTCCAGCACCCCTACAACACGTGGTATCCAATCAAAGATTACCAAGCATGTAAAGAAATAGGGAAACATGACCAGTAATGATGAGAAAAATCAACCAATCGAAACCATCCCAGATAAGACATTAAAACAGTTATTATAATCAAAGGGGTAGACAAACTTTTTCTTAAAGACCAGATAGTAAATGTTTTAGGCTTTGTGAGCTATGCAGTCTGTTAGAACTACTCAGCTCTGCTGCTGGGCAAAATCTTGAAGGCTCATCATGTGACAAAGGTCCCTGACTTCTTAAATAATCAGAGGAATGCAAATTAAAGCCACATTGTTCCCCAGCAGTAATGAGCATACCTACACCCAGATCTTGGTTTCTAATACCATTCTCCAATAAAAAGAACCAGGGATACTTGGAGAAATGGATGATTCTATAACTGGGGCAGAATACAAAGTATCTTGTATTGTCAGAAAATAAGGAAGTACCCCCCCCCAAAAGAAATAACAACAAAGGAAAAACCACAATGATAGGGTTATATCAAAGGAACACAGGAGCCAACTGAAATCAGAGCTCCCAATGGCCAAAGCTCGAACAAATTGAGTAACAAAATAAAGTATTATTGGATTATAACCCAAACTATAAAATAAATATCCATGAATCAAATAAATAAATGGGGGAGAATAAATAAATCTCACAGGCAGGAGAATTTCAAATAATTTATATAGCTACTTCTCCCTCAAAGAGGTAGAGCCTAACACCCCAATCCTCAATTGTGCGCTATGAATAGTGACTTCCTTTCAAAGAGTAAAGTATGAAAAGGGGGAAAAAGGAGCAATGTGAAGAAACCTGATGAACTTCACCCAGCTGATCAAGGCTGACAACAACAGCAAAGTCATATAAATAGCATGCACCCTTGGTAGGATGTAATGAAAACAGCATTTTACCTCTATAGTCTCCGTCCCTAAAACCTACAACCCTAGTCTGATTATGGGAAAACATCAGACAAATCCTAATTAATGTATATTCTACAAAATACTTGACCAATACCGTTCAAAACTGACAAGGTAATCAAAAACAAGGGAAGTCTGAGAAACTCTCACAGTCAAGAGGAGCCTAAGGAAGTATGACAACTAAATGTAATGTGGGACCCTGAAATGGAAAAACTACATTTTTTATGTAAAAACTAAGAAAATTAGAATAAAATATGAACTTTAGTTAATAATTAAATATATGAAATAGTTTTCTCTGCTTCCTCTTAAGTGTTATATACTCATTATTAAAAGAGATGAAATGTAATCGAAGCAACTTTTAATTTTATTTTTTTCTTTTTTTATTTGTTATTCTTTTTTATTATTTTATTTTATTTTATTGGAAGCAACTTTTAAAAAATAAAAAAGTAAAAAAGAGATGAAGAATAAACAAACAAACAAATAAATAAATAAATATTTTCCAAAATTCCACTCCCTGGAAGTAATCATGATTAATATTCCAAAGCCATGGTTCCCAAACTGTGTGCTCGGGCACCCCAAGACACGACAGCAAATTCACAAAGATGCTGAAGGATAATTTAAAAGTTTCAAGGAAAGCACAGTGACATCTGTTGGATATTATGCAAACTACAAGCTTTAGATTTTTTTTCAATTTTATTGATATACATTAATAAAGCAAAAATCCATCTAAAGAGTACAATCAATGTTTGTGCATTTATTACCCCAGGCACCTTCAGAGCTCTTTCATTATTCCATAATAATAAACAGAAAACAAAAACTCCACCTCTCAATCTCGCTATGCCTCACCTGCTGTACATAGCTGCTATTCTTTTTCCTTCTCTCCTTATATTTGTATTTTGTAAAACCATTCTTACAGGGCCCGGCTAGATAGCTCAGTGGATAAAGAGCGAGCGCTGGGGTGCCACATGGGAGGCCCCGGGTTCGGTTCCCGGGGACCTCTCCGAGCGGGCGGACGGCCTTGAGAGGGGCAAGCCGCCGTGGGTGGGGCAGAGCCGCCGTGGGCAAGGCAAAAAGCCGCCACGGGCAGGGCGGAGCCCCCACGGGCATGGCAAAGTCACCCGTGAAAAAAGCGGAGCTGCTGCCTGCGAACCGAAGTGGAAGCCGGCAGCCCGCAAAAAAACATGGAGGACTGCTGCCCGCAAAACATGGAGCAGAGCCGCCCGTGAAAACGGAATGGAGCCACCCTAGAACGGAGTGAGCCGCCGCTGCGGAGGGCTGACTCGGTGCGTCGCCGCAAAGATGGGGGGAGACAAGTAGCAGAGACATAGAAAGACACAGAAGAAAGGACACACAGCAGGAGCAAGCAGAAAGGGGGGAGGGGATATGTAATAAAAAAAAAACATTCTTACATATGCAATATCACCCATATGTGTGTTTTACATGAGGTTTTACTATCTTATACAGTCCCATGTTACAGTTTTTCGCTATCCTTCTAGTAATATACATGACCCTAGACTTTCCTTTTCAACTGGCCATACCCATATAATAGCACTGCTAGTTACAAACACCATGATATGCTTTAACCATTTCTATTCATTTCCAAAGATTTACAAAGAACTTTTTAAACAATTCTGCACAGATTAAATCTCAGCTTTCCATTCTCTACCCTCCTCCTACTTTCTGGTGACCTATAGTCTAATTATTAACTCCATGAGTTTACACAGTATATTTACTTCATAATAGCACAATCATACAGTATTTGTCCTTTTATGTCTGGCTTGCTTCATTCAACATAATGCCCTCCAGGTTCATCCATGTTGTCATATGCTTCACGACTTAATTTCTTCTTACCGATGCATAATATTCCATCGTGTGTATACACCACAGTTTGTTTATCCATTCATCAGTTGATGGGACCCCTGGGTTGTTTCCAACTTTTGGCAATCATGAATAACATCGCTATGAACATCAGTGGGCAGATGTCTGTTCGTGTCTGCTCTCAGTTTTTCTGGGTATATACCTAGTAATGGTATTGCTGGGTCACATAGCAAGTCTATATTCAAATTCCTTAGGAACTGCCAAACAGTCCTCCACAGTGGCTTTACCATTCTACATTCCCACCAACAGTGAAAAAGCATTCCCATCTCTCCACATCCTCTCCAAAATTTGTTTTCCAACTTTTTAATAGCAGCCAGTCTAATAGGTGTGAAATGATATCTCATTGTAGTTTTCATTT
>PVKH010029710.1:0-12609 GCA_004027955.1 Chaetophractus vellerosus | reverse complement strand
AATGTCCAAATGGGCTATGTTTAATGAAATTTAATCATTTTAAACAATTCCTTTGTTTCATTGTTTTGTTTTTTTTATCCTGTGACTTTGTAAGATCAGTATTCTAGGTGGGTGGTGAAGGAAGAAATTGAGCAATAGAATGAGGACTTGTTCCCAGGAAAGAGTTGGAGTTGGGATAGATAGTTAACTTTGGTAGACCTTTTATTGAAGACAACCAAGGAATGGTCTTCTTTTTATTTATTTGTTTATTTTAATTTTATTAACCTATGTACAACCAAAAATTTCCCCCTTTAACCACATTCAGGAATGATCATCTTTACAAAATAAAAGTATGCAACTCTGCCATTGAAACAGTATCTTATTACAGTGAGATAAATAATTTGAAATTATTACAGAAAAAATAAATTCAAACCATTTTGTTTAGAGTCTTTCAATTACCTTCCTCTCCATTTCTTTCTCATTCTATTCATTAGTGAGACCAAAGAATGCTCTTCTTTGCCTCTCAAAATGTTTTCCACCATTAATATGTAAATTAAAACTGTCAGCATGCCCACAGATTCCCATGAACAAGCTGTAAGATATAATTGCTTCCAGTCTGGCCCTGGAATTAAAAAGGTTTTAGAAAGTGGAGAAACTAGTACTTAATATTTTCATCAGGTTTCAAAAAGCAAGGTTAAAAATACAACTCTTCTAGATATTCTCCTAAAATATGACCTCTTTATGCCCTCACTCACTTTATTTTTGAAATCCCTCTCCCTGCTCACACTAGTATCAAAGCAGAGAGATTATAATATTGAAAGGGCCTCAAACACGGGGTCAGCGATGTTCTCAAGAGTTCACAATGGAGAGTTGATGCTGTTCCAAGCCAAGGGCCAGAAAAGTTGAGAGGTTTGAGGCTGTCGGTTGGAAGCTTCCTAATGCTTGGTGGTTTTCCTTGGAGAAGACCACATTCCTTACAGCCTCAGACATTTAGCTACACTTAAAAATAACTAAACAAAAAAGAAATAAAATAAAAAGAAAAAAAGAATTAAAACAAAAAATTGTTTTCTGTAAAGGAGGTCAAGGAGAGCTACAGATTTTCTTTTAAGTTAAAGAAGAGGAAGATAATGCTGGCAAGGGTTATTACTAAGATTATGCATCAGCCAAGATCCTCTGCAACTGTGATCATGAATTGTTGAAACCTTCCTACAAAAAACCTCTAATGAAGCTGTGTTACAGTCATAATTTCAATACATGGTTTAAGAGCTTATGTTATCTTAATTATGTCTGTTTAGGGTAAAATGCCTTAGCAAGCAGTGTTACTGCTTAATTGTCATATTACATGGGGCTGTTCTTTCCTATAAGAGGAATCTGGTTTAATGATATTTTTTTTTTTAAAGATTTATTTATTTTTATTACATATCTCCCCTTCCCCCCTGCCGCGGCGACGCGCCGAGACTGATCACTGTGCAGGTGCGGCTTTCCCCGCTTGTGGGCGGCTTCTTCCATTCACGGCCGGCTTTCAGTTCGCGGATGGCTGGCTGCGCTCCATTCGCGGGCGACCTGCCCTGCCCGTGGCGGCTTTTGCCCTGTCCGTGGCAGCTTTTTGCCTTGCCCGTGGCAGCTTTTTGCCCTGCCCACGGCGGCTCTGGCCCACCCATGGCGGCTTGCCATTCTCAAGGTGGTCTGCCCACTAGGAGAGGTCCCCGGGAACCGAACCCAGGGCTTCCCATGTGGTATGCCGGCGCCCTATCCACTGGGCTATCAAGCCGGCTCCTGGTTTAATGATATTTTGTTTTGTTTTTATGGCTTAAAACTGAAAACTGGGAAAATGAAATTTGTTCCTTTAGGCCTGTCATTATGCCCCCATTACTCATAAACCAGGCCAAGTTTAAATCTGAGGCATTTACCTCAATGACAATAGACAGGTAATTTAGGTAAAAGCAGATTTTTGGCCTTAGATTGTAGCTAGTTGCCTTCACCCTATGATTTGGCCATGATCTTAGAAGATGTAGTGCTTTTACTACTACTTTTAAAGGAAAAAAAAAAACAAAACATAATTTTGTTAGGATCTAAAACTTTATATCAAATTTATTCTAGGTCTTGATAAATTATGCTTTAGATTTGGCTTGTAAAGCTTTGAGCTTATACTCTATATTTAAATATTTTGTTTCATATTTATTCAAGAAAGCAGCAGTTGTACTTTTGGAGCAAACATGACAAAATCTCAGTCCCTTAGCCACAGCTTTGCAGCATTTCTTTTCATACTGTCTTTAAGAAATGAGTCATTTGTCGCGCTGCCTTTGAGCCCCCGCCGCGCCTGCGCGTGGCGCGGGGGGTTAAGCTGCAGCGCCAGAGCACGTGCTTGCGCATAACTGGGGCCTTCCTACCCTACGGGCCGCGCCTTTAACCGCGAGCGACAAGGCACCCCCCTAAAAAAAAAAAAGAAATGAGTCATTTGTTCCTCTGCAAGATTCCATGACCAACACTTGATATAAAGGATACATATAGACATACCGAAATCTACCTTCCGACTTAGAAGAATGTGTACTCTGCCTCTGACTTGTGAGAGTGGAGAAAATGTGAGGAGTATGCGTGTGTGTTCATTCACTCACATACGCAGCCTGTTCTGGGAGTCTGATTGGGCCACCGACATGTCTGCTCCCCACAAGACACTTTTAACCTCCCAGCAAGATGCTACTTTTCCAGAATGTGAGGTTAATTGTACTGGATTAACTTTGTTACAAGGTAAAGCCCTGGGCAAATTGTATATGCTAGGCCCCTTCTGTTTGAAAATCACCAAAGTGTATGTTTCTCCCTGGTGGGGATTAGATCTTGAAATTGAAGAGAAGAAAACAGATGTTTTGGGAAAATGTTACATTAATTACTATAGTGGGGGGAGTTATATGTGCCACCTCCTTTGATTGTGATGTCATTTATTCTTTCATCAGGCATTTGTTGAATGCTGATATATGCCAGGCATTTTCCTTGGCTTTTTTTTTTTTCTTTTAATTTTCTGAAGTGATATTGGATGTAATCTTTAACTGTTTTTATTTATTTATTTATTTATTTTTCTTTGTCCAAGGCAGCAGTTTTATTTTTAATTATATCTGTTATGGTTTACAGAAAAATTGTTTTTATTAATTTAGTTTATGTTTTAGGAGGTACCGGGGATTGAACCCAGGACCTCATATATGGTAAGCAGGTGCTCAACCACTGAGCTACATCCTCTCCCCCATCTTTTTAACTGTTTTAGTGTTTATATAATTAATACAGATTTAGATATCCATCTGTATCACCATTAGTGGTTTACTTTATAGTGACAAAATTATGTTTTAAATAGACCTAACAATTAAAAAAAAAAGATATCTGGACTCTATCATAGTTAACTGAGTATTTAGAAAAATTATTTCTGTATATTACAGTATACTTATATTTTTTAAAGTATATTGGAAATAATGCTGATATATGCAACTTGATCTAAATGATCTCTTTCATCTCTAATTTTTTACTATCATCTTTAATCAACTTTGGAAAGTGCATATTTCATTAAAACACTTGTATTATTATGTTATTTTGGAGAATATTAAATGGAGAAAAAATTGGAATACTCCATTTCCAATCCTAATTTTGCCACTCCTTTATTTCAAGTTTGTGTCCTACTTGGCCAAGTGGCCTTCCACTTATTCATGTAAATATTTTGTGAAGAATGCTGAAAGTATAAATTGCTAAGTTACAGTATAAGAGACCATATATAAGTTAAATGCCATTTTCATTAAAATACATGAATCTACATCTTAAGATGGAACTATTAAGAATACTAAATAAAATGGAGGTACTGTGCTTGTTTTGACTCAGGGAAGCATGTGTGTTCATAGTGCAGATATCTGAAGTAATGGGAAATGAAGATAAAATTATCTGGCAGAACTTAATGTGGGGAAGAGGCTACAATTCTGTTTCTCCTGTCTTTTCCTTTTGTGGAGGTGAGGTCAATTTTTTCTGTTACATTTCCTTCTAATGACATGAGTTGAACTAAAGAGATCTTGTAGTCGCTCAAGGCATCCTAGCTAAAAGAATATTACAGGGGAGCAGGTGTAGCTTAGTGATTGAGCACCTGTTTCACATGTATGAGATCCTGGGTTCAATCCCCAGTACCTCCTTAAAAAAAAAAAAAAAAAAAAAAACTACAGGGTTTGTGGGGATTTGTGTGTTAATATTATGTCTGTCTCAGCAGGGTGTTGTTAGCAGAAATGGAAGGCAAATTACAAGTGGTCCCTTTATCTTTCCCAAGCACTGCAGCCCCTTTAGCATGTTGCTCCTATATGTCTCCTATTCTGAAAAGAAATTAAATGGAAATTGCCTACACAAAGTTGTTTTAAAAAGTCACAAATGTCACCTGCATACTTGCATGAGGACTCCCTGCCTCCTCATCTCTGTAAGCTTGATCTTCCTATCTTTCCTAAGAAAGCTTTTGTGTGTATTAGTGAAATAAATGCCTCTTTATGCTCTCTCTGTACTTAGCCGCCAATTAGTAAGATGAGCAGAAATGCTTCCATGCTGAGCACTGTGCCAAGGGCCTGGAGGAAGCTGACTACTTCATGGTGCAGGCTACATAAGTGCCTTTTTATCTCTGAGGAGAGGCCCTCAGTAGGTTTGGCCTATCCCCTGGAGTGTGTAGCTATTTCAGTCTAACTGCTCCTTAAAGCCAATCTAAGATATTGCTAAAGCCTTTGGATTATTTAAGTGAATTGCCGCCATTGAATTGAGCTAAAAATAGTTCACTTTCTCTCCCCAGTGTTGCCCCCAAGTTACATGAATTCCCTTCTCAGCCTCATAACCCAGCAAAAATATTCATGTCCCCAGCAAGACTAGTTTTTTATTAAAGACCCAGGATTATTACTGTGAGTATAGTCCTAACTTCAAGAATGGAAGCAAAAGATGAACCCAAGTTAAAGCTGAGCCCAAGAATCTGAGACAAGAAATCAGGACTTTGGGGAAAATGCAGATTTTCTTTTCCCCTCAAATATTGATATATGTATAAAAATGAATGAGAACACATAGCACTGTCTCAGAGCTATAGTAGATCCGTCATAAAATGAGAACCTATTAACACTTTCCTCTTCTTTCCATATGGAAACCATTGTAAAACTGGTAGTCATGGAGCAACTGGCAGAAGAGTGAGCATTCCTAGGCCAGGTGGAGCCAGCCCTAACAGGAAGAAACTTAGGTTTACATAGAAGCAAGTGAAGACAGGTCAATTTGTTTCTGAAAAATATTGTAACATCTTTTCATTGTTACTAATATCAAGTGCTTCTAGTACCTAGAAATCATATACATATTACATCCATAGACTCCAGGATCCTAAGCTGTTTTGTAAATGATTACAGTAGTTCTAAATTGGTAGTATTGGGGCCGGCTAGATAGCTCAGTGGATAAGAGTGCTGGTGTACCACATGGGAGGCCCTGGGGTTCGGTTCCCGGGGACCTCTCCGAGCCGGCAGACGGCCTTGAGAAAGGCAAGCTGCTGTGTGGGCGGGGCAAAGCCCCTGTGGGCAAAGCAAAAAGCCGCCATGGGCGGGCATGGCAAAGTCACCTGTGAAACACGGAACTGCTGCCTGTGAAGCCCGGAAGCCAGGCAGCCCGCAAAAAACGGAGCACTGCTGCCTGCAAAACATGGAGCGGTGCTGCCCGTGAAAACGGAATGGAGCCACCCACGAACGGAACGAGCCGCCTCCGCAGAGGGCCGACTCAGCGCGTCGCCGCAAAGATGGGGGGAGACAAGAAGCAGACATAGAAAAACACAGAAGAATGGACACACAGCAAGAGCAAGCAGAAGGGGGTGGGTGGGAATATGTAACCAAAAAAATAAAATAAAATAAAACAAAATAAAAAAATAAACTGGTAGTATTATACTGATTTTATACCCTCTAAGTTAAAGGCTTTGGGCAAAGTTAAAGCAGGTTGTTTGGAGGTGAAAGCAAAGTGGTTTGTGATGAGGAGCGCACTAGTCTCTACCATTTACTTGGTTTCCATCAGAATGGAAAATGCCTTGATCATAGTTTCTTTGAAATATTGGAATATTGCTCAGCAAATATTTACCCACACATCCCTCCTCAGGTGGGGTATACTTCCTTGCCCCACTGTTGTGGGCTTCACCATGAGACTTGACTTGGCCAATGGAATGTTAGGAGCTATGGCTCCAGGAGAGGCCTTACATGTGCTTCCTGCAGCCTCACACCCCCAGGTGCTCTTGCTCTTCTGCCGTTAAGAGGAATGTGCACCCGGTAGCCTCTGGTCCAAGAAGAATGAGGAGATGTGGAAGAGACTTCATCCAATCTGCATCTAAGCTCCACTGATCCCAGCTCAGCCCAGCAGAGTCATAGCCGGCCCACAGCCCAAAGCAGACCCACACCAGGCAGTTCACAGACCCAGGAGCAAAAAATAAAATGCTTGTTTAAGCTCTGAGTTTTGAGGTGTTTTACTGTAATGCAGCATCATTGCAGCAATAGCTGACTGATATACTCCCTTATTCCATTTTGGTCTATTCTTTGTGCTATAGCTACTTAAATACAAATTTGACCATGTCACATCTTTGTTTAAACCCTTCAATAGTTCTTATTACTCTAGGAATAAATACTGGAATGTTTAGCATCACCTAGAAAGTCCTGTTTGATCTGGCCTCTTTTGCCAGCCTCACTAGGGCCTCTTTCCTCTTTCCACTCCAGGCACTCCAGCCTTCCCAGTTACTTGATCTTGCCATATACTCTTGCCTCCTTACAGCCTTTTTATGAGCCATCTCACTATGCTCTTCTCCACATCTTTGCTTAGTTAACTCCTACTTACACCTCAAGTGTCAGCTTCAATGTCACTTTACCAATGAAGCTCTCCTTGATTGTATAACAAAGTTAGTTTTCCAATGACATGGTTTCACAGTCCCTTGTAGTTTGACTTTATAGCACTTAACTATAGTTGCAATGACTTAGTCAATTGTGTAACTCACTAGTGTCTGTATCACCCAATATAATGTCAGTTCCATTGAGACAAGGACAGTAGGTTTGATATGCTGCTTTTTGTCCCCTGCCTAGCACAGAACCATGTGCCCAGGAAGCACTCAATAAGCAGTCCTTGAATGAGTGATTGCTTTTTATGCAAGTCAGGTGATGCATAATAGATTATATGTTCATGAAGAGGAACTAGTGCATAAGAACATTAATATAAGGTAGTGTGAATATTGGAACCAGGTCAGAAAAAGACAACTGCAAAGGGAACATGGCCTCTTGTTAGTCACAGAACCAGTCTGGTAATAGTACTAATGAGATTTAGATTTCTAAATGTTGCTAAAATGGAAATAAAAACTTATATGCAGAGGGTTTGGCAGTGTGGAAAGGTTGGACCAGAAATGAATTTCAAACAAGAATTTGAAAATAAGATAAAAACTATGGCTTTTTGGGTTCTTAACTTTTTAAGTAGTGTCACAGATTAATAGAAACTGTTCTAGGTATCATAATATATACAGAGAAAAAGTAAATCCTAGCAAGAATTACACAGGGTTTGAGATTTGACATGAAAATCTCATGAAGATTTCAGTTCAAAGTGCAAAAAATAGAAAATCAAGGTGGAGAGAGCTGCAACTTTGGCTTTCAACATCCTTATCACATATAAACAAGACAGACATCTTGTGGGGAAACTTGGGATTCACAGCCTCAGGATTCACTGGAACCAGTGAAAATCTGATTGAGCCTCTTTCTGTCACCCTATTTCTTTGATATGGTATCACAGAAGGGAGTCTGTGAAAGCAATTTTGTTTTCAAATTCCATTTTGGCAGCAGCATTTACAAATAAAAGCGGAGTTGTCTTTTTCTTTCTTTCTTTTTTTTTTTTAAAGAATAATGTGGTAGAGAATTTTTTAAAAAATTATTTTGCTATTAAGTATCTTGGTCTACTTCCCTTGGCTTTGTAGCTTGTGCTAATTAAAATGATTTCAACAGAAGGATCCTAGGGTGCACCTTCCTTTTTTTGCCGCCTGCGTTAGTGCTCATGTTCTTTGCTTAAATAATTAATAAACGTTACTATGTTATGCAGTGTGTGGGAGAAGAGTGAGTAATCTTGGATCCCAGGACATTTGCACCATGCCTGTCCCCCTTTGCATAAGCTTTCATGTTAGGCTCTTCATTAGCTGGCACCAGGGTGTAGATTTGCTGCCCTCAGACTTTAGTGTTTATTAACTATAAAAAAAGAACTACCTTTGACTCAACAGCTGGGGGCAAATACTGCTGATGGAAGTAATTTCCCTGAAGAACAGTAATGAAGAAAGCAAAGTGGGCATGAGGAGAAAACAACACCACAAACTTCATTTATATTGAGCAATCTTTGCTGAACTGAAAGGCAAAATTTAAGTATCACATCACAGCAAAGTGAGATCTCTGTCTTACAAGTAGCAAAGGGTTTATTAAAAAAAAATTTTTGAAATTCTAGCTAAAGGTATGGATGTAAAAGTTTATAGTCTCAGGCAGGTTTGAAAATTGCTACTATCTTAACATTGATGATGAGTAGGAACAAAGCTACAAATATTTCATTGTAACAGGCCCTGCTACTTGTTTGTAACAACAAACACATAGAAAATCTGCAACTGGACAGACTGTACCTCAGTAGGATGAGGAAGGAATTGCCTCAGGAACGGTCTTTTTCAGTCTCGCTTCAATATACTGATAACATTGCAACATCTACAGGTATGAAATGCAATGAAATGTGGTTGGGGAAAAGGCAATTGTTTAATCACTTCTTTCCAGAGAATAGAGGCTATTTGCTTTTGGGGATGGTAATTTTTTTGTACTTAATTGGATGATAGCCAGCAGGAAAAAAGACAATAAACAGAACTACCATGTTCAAGGATAACAGGCTGAATATCTGAATCCAAACTGAGGTCCTATGCTGCTTTATCTTCACTAGGTGATTAGAATGTTGGAGGTTACACGACAAAATACACTTATAAGGGTTCTGTGATGTAGGAAGGATCTACCTATCACATACTACTGAGACCAACACTCTGGGGACAGGTTGGCAGAGAGCCAGATGTTCACAGCTGCACATATCTCACTCATGACACAAATTATGTGTATTCACTGACTGACAAAATGCTTTCATCATTATGTTTAATAATTCCTTATTATCTCCAAAGTCAAATTAGATGATGAGTATTTGCAGAGGCAAAACACTGGAGAATGGCACACTGCTGCAGCCCTCTATCTACTGTGCACTTAGCCTCCTGCTCATGGCCTTCCTCAGAGAAGTTAGAGCTGTACCTAACACAAACAGGATGACAAATGTATGGACCAAAGCAAAAGATAATGTCTTTCTCTATTACTGTAAAATTATTTAATAGTGTTTAAAATTTGGTTCTCTTTCTTTGCTTAAAAAAAAACCAAAACTTTATTCAGTACAGAGTCTCTTCCTTTCTCATCCATTTTCACCTTGTACGTGCTTTACTTGTAGGCAGGAATGCCCTTTTATGGGGTAAAATTTGAGGACCAGTGTTTCCATAAGGCATTAACTGTTTCAAAATAGCTCTCCTTCCCTGAAGCCTGCTGTGGTCCCACTGTCTCTTCATTCTCGGCCTGGAAGTTTTACTGTTATAGTCATCCCCTTGGGGGACAATAAAGTTTTTTGCTCCAGAAAGCAGTTAAAGATGAATGTGCATATGTTCTGGAATCAGAGAGAGGCCCTCCCCAACGCTGAAGGGAGAACATATAGAATCATACAATTTAGTTAGAGAAGAGGAAAGAGGAGAGGGTTAATAGCAATGGAGTGGGGGGTGTGGAGAAGCATGAGTGACTGGCCAATGGGAGAGAAAGCCCTGGGTGGGGTATTTACACATTTATTTACTCATGCAATAATTTTCTTGAATATCTTCCATGTGTCAGGTATGTACTAGATGGGAGTGGATCATAGTGACATGGTCCATGCCCTTCTGGAATTTATGGGCTATGCTGAGACTGGAGCATGCATAGGTTAAGGAAAGTCTCCTTGAAGAAGACCAAATATTCAGCCAGGCAAAGTGGGAACTGAGGGAAGAGCCACTGAGGCAAAGGAAACTGCACACTCGAAGTACGGGAGCTCAAAGAAGCACTGTGGTCAAGGAATAGGGAGAAGGCCTGTGTGTGCCTGGAGCCCAGTCAGCAGGAATGATTCAAGATCAGGCTTCATAGTGAAAACAAAGAGAAGTCATTAGTCATTGACTAATAGAGAACTGACATAATCAGTACATTTGATGCAGTTCCCTCTAGTTGCTGTTTGGGCAATGGATTGGGGGTGGTGGGAGAGCCTGAATAAAACCAAATGAGAAGCCAGTTGGAAGACTGCTGGAGTCAAGGTAAGAGCTGATGGTAGATTAAACTGGGAGAAAGAGAGGAGATGGAAGGAAGTGAGGAGATTTGAGAAATGGTTTGGGCTGGATATGAGGAAAAAGTGGCATCAAAGATACCTCTTATGTTTCTGGTGTAAGCAATTGGGTAGATAATCTCTCCACTGGAGGAGAGACAAATTTGGAGACCTGGTAAATGTAAAACGGTGTGAGCAGAGCTGGTGCAAGGTATCCTTGGGAACCAGGGAGACCATATACTATGGAAACCAGGGAACACATGCTATGTTAGGGGTAGCTCGCTCTCTCTCCTCCTCCTTCTCTCCCTCCAAACCTCTTTGTTTCTGTCATCAACATTGCTTCATTCTCTCTGGGGTTTCCATGTGGTAGGGGGAGGAAGAGGCTAACATTTTTGAGGTCATACACCCTTGTAGTTCTTAAAACTTAGAGAGCTTTGCTTTCATTCCCAATTCGGAAAGTTTCAGGGAAGCACTCGGCTTGGGTCATTTCCCTACTCAACCAATAGTCAAGAGAATGCAGCACTTGGATTGGTTCAGCTTGGGTACATGTCTCCCCTTTGTTTTGGGGGGAGGAGGAATAAAATACTTAATGCCTCATCAGCACCTCTTGGGGAGTGGGGAAGTGCAGTTGCACCAAGGGATGTTTGCTACCTCCTATGCAAATAGGAAAAGTCTTCAACTGTCTTATTCTAAAGACCATACAGAAGGGTGGAGCCTGAGTTAATCCTGAAAGTAAAGCAGATACCTGGAAATACAGAATTTTCCAACTCTAAGCTGATGGGACCGATGGGGGATTGGCTATGCTGATGAACTTGTTTTGAACTATGAAAACTATAATTGTGAAAAGTTTGCAAAAAGAAAAGCACCCGTTATTTCACACTGACATTCTCATTCCATTCTCACCTGCACCCTTAAGCATACATCTTTTTTTTTTAAAGGATGGATTTTTTTTTAAATGTCTTTATTTATTTATTTATTTATTTATTTATTGTTACATATCCCCCCCTTTCTGCTTGCTCTTGCTGTGTTCATTTCTCTGCGTTCTTCTGTGTCTGCTCTGTCTCCCCCCGCTGTGCTGACGCGCTGAGCCAGGTCACCACGCAGGTGGCTCTGCCCTGCTTGTGGGCGGGTCTGCTTCCTTTTGCTGGTGGCTTTTTGCTCTGTTCGCAGGCAGCTTTGCCCCGTTTGCAGGCGGCTTGCCCTGCCTGTGGCGGCTTTGCCCTGACAGTGGCGGCTTTGCCTTCTCAGGCGGTCTGCCCGCTCAGAGAGGTCCCCGGGAACGGAGCCCGGGGCCTCCCATGTGGTGTACGGTGCCCTATCCACTGGGCTATACAGCCGGCCCCCATACATCTTTTTTAACGCCATGATTATACATAGTGTTTTGAATCTCAAGCAGAATGATTTCAGTTTGTTTAACCATCAATACTTACATAAAAATTGAATATGTAAGTTTATCTTATTGTTGTGCTCACTCTGGGAAACTTGGAGGGCCAGCTGGTACCTTGGTAAATATTTGCAGAGCTCTTGCTGCAGGCATGGTAGTCTTCTGGACACAGTGGGGGTGCAGACACTAATAAATGAATTCCTGGCCTTTAAGAGTTCACAATCATGACTTCTGATAAAATTTAATATATTCCTCAATTGTAACCAAATAAAATAATTTGTTAAAGCAGTACAGACTAATGGACCTTACAGAATATAAACACAGTAAAAAAAAAAAAGTATCTCGTGTTCTTTTTGCATAGGGAAGGGGAAAAATGCGGGGTATGTTTGGAGAAGTGGGGGGAGTGAGACAGAAAAGGAGTTTTTAAAAAAAGGTTGGGGAACGAGAGACAGGAGGGCTTCAGAATTGGGGTTAGTATCGCACCATGTAACCAGTAAGTTAAAATGTCGAAAATGAGACCATACTTAAAGATTTGTGTCCATTTAAAAGGAATTCGCCTTTGCCTAAAATGGGCTGTTTCTCCCAGTTCTCTCTCGGATCCAGACTCTAAAAACATTTTAATAATGGGCTCCTCCCCAGAAAAATGCAGGCATTAAAAATACACACAAATTCTGGAATTTAACGGACCCCTGGAGGCCCCTCCCTGGACTCTCTGGGGTCCTTCGATTCCAGGTTAAAAACCTTGGAGACAGGCCTCGATTTCTCCAGGGGGCCTAAGGGCTTGAGAGGGAGCAGTGTTCCCACTCAGTGACGCCGGAAGGCCACGCCTCTAAATGTTCCCAACATGGTCCGTTTCAGATTTTTCAGGG
>PVKH010029709.1:0-12614 GCA_004027955.1 Chaetophractus vellerosus | reverse complement strand
GGGCTTGCCTTTGCCCGCGGCAGTGTGCCCCACCCATGTTGGCTTGCCTTCTCGAGGCGGTCTGCCCATTGGAGGAGGCCCCGGGGACCGAACCTGGGGCCTCCCATGTGGTAAACCGGCACTCTACCAACTGGGCTACAGATGGCCCCCTAAATATCATTAAGATGTCTATTCTACCCAAACTGATTTGCAGATTTTATGCAATCCCAGTAAAAATTACAACAGCATTTTTACTGAATTGGAAAAGCTAACAATGAAATTTATTTGGAAAAGGCAAGGTGCCCTGAGTAGCCAAAGACATATTGAAAAAGAATAATAAATTTGGAGAAATCACACTAACTGATTTTAAAACTTACTGCAAACCTAGAGTGGTCAAAACTGCATGGTATTGACTTAAGGATAAACATACTGACAAATGGAACAGGACTGAGAGTTCTGATATAGCTCCTTGCATATATGGTCAACTGATATTTGACAAGACCACTAAGTCCACTCAACTGGGAGAGAATGACCTCTTCAACAAATGGTGCTTGGAGAACTGAATATTCATATCCAAAAGAATAATAGAAGATCTCCATTTCACACCCTATACAAAAATTAACTCAAGAGCCTGGAAGATAGGTGTGCAGGAGACAGAAAGGGAGTAGACAATGGTGAACCAATCCCATATGGGCAAAATCTACGATAAGGTGGAAGCATGTAGTTGTACAGTGGATGATGCCAACATCACCCTAATACCACTGAGCATGGCAGTGGTGCAGTGATGTGATCGGGCTCAGTGGTGCTGGTCTGTGAGGGAGAAAAAGGTTGGGGTGGTTGTTTGGATTATCCATGGAACTGGGGGGAGGGTCAGGGGAAGGAGCAGGTGAACTCTGGAGACTTGCAGGCATGTGGTTAAAACTACAATGATGGGAATGTTCATTTTGGCAATTATGGCAGTGGAGGGTTACTGGTGTAGGGTGTTGGATGTGGGGGTGTGTGTAGAACAGGGTGCACTTGGGGCAGGCTTCTATGGAATATGTAAGTGTTCATCTTGTCATAGTGTGTTATATCAGTAGATAAAGACTCACACAATAAACAAGAAAATTTCAAACTCCCATCATGGGGAGTCCTGCTATGTTCTCAATTAGAGGGACAAGAATCCTTCAAGAACATAGGCAGTATCTGATAAAAGAAAACAGACCAATATGTCAAACGCTCAATATTATCGCAAGTAACTATGAATCTTATTCTTCAAAGTTGAAACTTAGTGGGTATTGTAGGTTCTGAGGGGAGGGGGAGGGAAGAATGGTATAGATGGAACTTAGGACAATTTTAGAGCATTAGAATTTTTTAACATGATCTTGCAATAATGGATTCAGGCCACTTCAAATTTCAACAAAACCTATAACAGTGTATGATCCAAAATGTAAGCCATAATGTAAACCATCGACCATGGTTAGTAGCAATGCTTCAATATTTGTACATCAATTGTAACAAATGTACCATTCATGTGTAAAATATTATTAATAGGGTAGAGGGGTAGAGGGGGAGGGCGTTGGGTATATGCAAATCCCCTATATCCTCTATGTGAATTTTCTGTATCCTAAAGCTTATCTGAAGAGAAAATGGAAAAAAAAATAAGACACTGTATGAATATTTGGAAGAAAATGTCACTGTACATACAGGACAACAGATCTTACAGGGACAAAAGACAATATCTAAAAATTTTTAAAAATTTTTTTATTATTTCAGATTTTAAAAAAGTTTTTTTGTTTTTGGTTATTTTTAAATTATTATTTCATTTTCTTATTAATTTTATGTGGTTATTTTGTTGGCTTCATTTTTGGAGAGGTTTTGGATCACAGAAGGATCATAACACAGGGTAAGATCACTGATGCAGGATGTCAGTGACAGTGATGGGGGGATACATGAGAAGAAGTTCACCTGGGGCATGACTCTAAGGCATATGAATATGTTCAGGTGTTTATGGAGCATTGTCATGGTGGGTGGAAATCCACAAAATAACCAAAAGAATGTTGAATTCCCGTCCTAGGGTGTTCTGCTACACTCTCTAATAGGACAGCAAGAATCCCCTGAGTACAAGTACAGTGCCTAGTGAAGGAAGACAGACCATTATGCCAGGCCCTTGATATTGGTAATTGCACTTATGAACATTTTCTTGTGAAATCAAAACTTAGTCTATTATTATATATTGCCTAAGAGTTACCTCCTGAAAGCCTCCTTGTTGCTCAAATATGGCCTGTCTCTAAGTCAATCTCAGCATATAAATGCAGTACCTTTCCCCCAGCATGGGACATGACTCCTGAGGATGAGATTCCCTGGCAGTGAGGGATTATTACCAAGTGATGCATCTGGAAAAAGGATCTTGACCAAAAGGAAAAAGTGGTAAATACAAATGAATTTTTGTGGCTAAGAGAGTTCAAAGTGAGTCAGGAGGTCATTCAAGGGGTTATGTTTACGCAAGTCTTAGCAGGACCTCATCGAATACCACAGCCAACCGTGCCTCAAATAGGCAGGGCTCCTGAAGGCTCTAGAGACATCCAGAAACTATAAGCAGGGCAGACAGCTCTGGAATTCAGCACCCTGTCAATGGGCCTCACTTTGGAATTTATGCTCCCTAGTGTAACAGAGTTAGACTCACTTACAGGTTCTATATACATAGCTCACTTTTACTTGAACTTATAATTAGTACTGTACTTGATAAATATATGTCCCAGAGACTTAAATTTTGGATCTGTCCATGTGCCTGTTGAGCTCTGAATTTCAGCAGAGTTGCAAAACCTACTCTCCTGTTCATTGAACTCACCCAGAACAACTAACAAGGAGATGATGATGGACAACGCCCATCCAAGGAATAGAGTGTCTGCAACCGCAAGCAAGACAGCTTCATCCATCTGCCCCATGGGGTCTAAGCTCTCTCTCATTTAGAAGCAGAGTAGGCATTATCATCCCCAAATCCTCAAGATTGGGGAATGAACAATAGATTAAAATAGACTTATTATTAATCTACAATAGACTTATTATTATTTCAGCAATGGAAGAACTCTTATCATTGATATAAAGGCAGTGGCCAGCAAAGGTCTGCAGGAAGGGAGAGGGAAGAATAGGAGTAATAAGGGGGTGATTTTGGAACATTGGAGTTGTCCTGCATGACACTGCAGTGACGGATATAAGCTATTGTATATTTTGTCATAATATACAAAATTGTGCAAGACAGAGTGAAAACTATAATGTAAACTGTAATCCATAGTTATTAGCAATGCTTTAATATGTGTTCATCAGTTGTAACAAATATACCACTCTAATGATGGATGATGTTGATGTGGGAAAGTATGGGAGGGGTAGGGAGTAGGGCATATGGAAATCGCTTGTATTTTTTATGTAACATTTATGTAATTTAAAGCTTCTTTAAAAATAAAAGAATTGGGGCTGGCTCGATAGCCCAGTGGATAGGGCGCTGGCATACCACATGGGAGGCCCCGGGTTCGGTTCCCGGGGACCTCTCCTAGCGGGCAGACCGCCTTGAGAATGGCAAGCCGCCATGGGCGGGCCGGAGCTGCCGTGGGCAGGGCAAGAAGCTGCCACGGACAGGGCAAGAGCCGCCACGGGCAGGGCAGGTCACCCGCGGATGGAGCGCAGCCAGCCACCCGCGAACTGAAAGCCGGCCGTGAACGGACGCAGAGACACCCACAAGCGGGGAAAGCCGCGCCTGCGCAGTGTCCACTCTCAGCGTGTCACTGCAGCAGGGGGAAGGGGAGATATGTAATAAAATAAATAAATCTTTAAAAAAATAAAAAAATAAAAAATAAATAAAAGAATTAATTAAAAAATAAACACAAATCATTTTCCAGAATGACTAATAAATGCATAATTACATAATTACTTCATCACATGGCTCTGGTAAAATAATTGTGTGTGGCCTACAAGAAAGCTTTCTATGCTCTGAGAGTTTCATATACATGACTAATTTGATAGGGTTTTTTTTCTTAAAGGGACTTATTGACTAAACTGCTTTTTTAAAGATATAGTAACTGTATAATTAAACATACATTTGATAATTGTGGTTCAATGATTATATAAATGCCACCAATTCCCCATACTTCCCTGTACCACACACTTTGCAATTTGACTTTGTGGCTCTTCTGATCAGGTAGTAGAGTCTATACTCTCAACTCCTGAATCTGGGTTGGACTAGGGACCTGTTTCATATAACAGAATATGACAGAAGTGATGTACCAGATCCAAATCAGGGTCTCACAGTCTCTTTCACACCTTTACTTGCTTTCTTGGAACTCTGCTCAGCTGCATGGGAACAATTATGGGATAGTCTTCTGAATGATGAGAGACACATGGATAATTCATCCCCATCACCTCAGCTAACAGCCAGTTGAATGCCGAACACATGAAAGAAATTACCCTAAAAAGGGTATCCACCAGCTGACCTGAAAATTAACCAAAAATGTATGCATGGAGCAGGTGAGGTCAGTGGTTAAGCATGTGCTTATAATGTATGAAGTCCCAGGTTCAATCCCTGATACCTCTTAAACATAAATTCATTAGTAAAACCAGGTGTTATCAAACGAGCCTGGCTCAGATCAACAAAACTACCCAGCTCACTCACAGGCTCATGGGGTAATGATCAATATTTAATTGTTAATTGTGTTAAGACTTTAAGTTTTGGAGTTGGTTGTTACAAATGATGGCTAACTGAAACAATGCTTTTTAGTTAATATTACTACAATAAGCAGAAAACACTTCAAAATAATGTAAACAAGATAATTTCCCATTACTGGATGAACAACTTTATCTAAATGTCTAAATGAATTGCAAGGTGTCAAAAGATAACTGATGTTACTCTACAACCTTTTCTTTCCTCTAAATTGTGTTTCTATCTTTGATCACTCTATACATGCTAAGAAAATACATTCATGTTTATTTCTGTTTGCTCGTTTTCCCCATGAAATTGTTTACTATAACCAATGGAATCTCCATTAAAATATCAATCAAGTAATTCCCAACCCTGCCTTCACAGTTACTGCCATAATTCAGGACTGTATAACGTCTTACTTGAATTAATTGCCTTGCCTCAAATCTCTCTTCCATCAAATCAATTGTACGAGAGTTATTTTCTATTATACACAACTGATCGCATGCCTCCCTTTCTTTAAAATTATACTATGCATAATTTAAACACATATATCATTTGAGTTAAAATTGTATTATTCATTTTTTCTTCTATGGTAAATATGGGAAGTACCCCAAATGAGACAAAATAATATTAATTGAAGTATTATTAATTTTTATTTTCAAAATAGTTTATCTGGATGGTGAATTTATGGTCCATTTTAAAATTTCTTCTTTCTACTTTTCCATGTTAAAGAACAATTGACATCTTACCTCATAATAAAAACATAAGTAATTTCCTATTTATGAGCTCTCACAGAACTTTATCCATGGTTTTAATATTATACTTAATCCTTTGTATATAGTTGTATACAGGCTTGTCCATCCTGCTTGATTGTGAATTCCTTGAAGGCAAGTGATTTTATCATTTTCATATTAATAATATTAGAACGAAATATGGTGCCTAATAGTTGTTATAAGTTACAATCTATATATTATACAGGCTGTGCAGAACTTTCCTCATTCATTTTTGGTAGATATCTACAGAAGAATTGCAATAGATAATCCATGAGCAAACTACTGCATTTACAATTTTTCTAACACAGGATTATATTTTAGGCTAGCAACAATTGTGATATAGGTATTACTATCCACATTTTATTTTTTTTATTTTTATTTTTTAAGATTTATTTATTTTATTACATATCTCCCCTTCCCCCCCGTTGCGGTTACGCGCCGAGACTTGGTCACTGCGCAGGCGCGGCTTTCCCCGCTTGTGGGCGGCTTCTGCTTCTATTCACGGCTGGCTATTGCTTCAGTTCGCGGGTGGCAGGCTGCGTTCCATTCGCAGGCGACCTGCCCTGCCCATGGCGGCTTTTGCCCTGTCCGTGGCAGCTTTTTGACCTGCGCACGGCGGCTCTGGCCCGCCCATGGCGGCTTGCCATTCTCAAGGCAGTCTGCCCGCTAGGAGAGGTCCCCAGGAACCGAACCCGGGGCCTCCCATGTGGTATCCCAGCGCGCTCTTTATCCACTGAGCTATCTAACCGGGCCCTATCCACATTTTAAAAATGAAGAAAAAACTTGGATATGTAAGGGATTTGACAAAAGTCACAATTTTCCAGATTGGTATCTTTTTACCATACTAGAATCTCTTAGATTTAAGAAAACGATTGAATCACAATATACCATAAGTTTAAACCCCAAAACTTTGAACCAAGTTCAGAGTTTATATGTAATGAAAGGTTAAAAGTGTGCATGAATATTTTAAGTTGCAATTTCCCCAGCATAGGCTTATTAAATTGCTTTGTTTTCCCACATACAGACTCATTGTAATTCTGGAATCTTTCTGGCCTGAAAATTAACTGCTTGTAAAAAAGAAGATAAAAAGTGATTTGATGATTGTGACAACTGGAAGTAATTTCATAATTTTCAAAAGGGAAATGACTGAAAAAACTCTTGAGTTTAACTATTATTCTCAGTACAACAATAAAACCTCAGTTTGAGTCTGTCTGAGGCAGTTTTGTGAATGATCTGTCCTTACTGCACAACGATCACCTACCCCACTTGGAAAGAATTTCCTTTGCTTTTCATTATACCACATATATTTTTCCAGTCTTGATGTTTGCCTTCTCTGTCAGCCTAGTTTGACATTCAAATGATTCTTCAATATCAACAACTTTCCAGGCAATGAAAAGAGTATAACTGTGATGTAATGATATATACAAATAAAAACAATAATGATAATGACAGTTATTTGACAGTAAGTAAAATATGTAGTCTTCAGTACCTCAAAGATACCTGTTGGTATGGAGAGATTAATAATATCACTGATTTTTTTGTTTTGTTTATTTGTTTGTTTTCACTGATCTTATTCTAATCTAGAACTCTTGTCAGATATTTGAGTGTATTCTTATGGTTACTATAGCTACAACTCAAAATGAATATAAATCAAATTTTGCAATGGCACCCTTAATAAAATCTGATTAATGAAATTACCTTCTAATACCAAAAAGGGCTGAGGTATAGGACAATTAGGCACTCTCTTGAGGAGGTAGTTCCCCTGAAAAGCATGATTTTGGTGCAGTTACATGAAATACCTTTAAACCTCAAAGTATGGGGCTGTTTCTCTGAGCATAGTCTATACACAGGGTAGGAAATATTTTGGAGGTTATGATATCTTGAAAGAAGATGCTAAATCTTGTTTCTATGAAAGATTGGTCTTAGATTAATAATGGGATCTCAGTCACTATATATGTCAATATGTTTCCCATGAAGATATTTTAGTGCAATTTTGATGATTCACCAGTAATAGAGTTCTTGACTTCTCCAGTCATAAGTGAATGATTTAAATCTCAGAGAGTAAGAATTATCCACTTAATATTTCTCCGCTGAAAATCCATTAGACTAGTCTCCAACTAATCTCTCTCAACATAAAATTTTTGATGAAGTATTTCATTCAATACTTTACCTACTGTGTTAATTGCCAGATTCATTGAGGAAAGAAATAAGAATGTGCAAAAAGTAGAAGTTTCTCAGGATTTCCAATGTTTACTTTTAGTCAAAACTAATAAGTTCATGAACAGCAACTTGAGGCTTTTTTCAATTTTCATTAAATGTTTTCCTTACTTTCATGTAAACTAGACTTATGTAAGACATTTTATCTCAATAACGTAAAAGAATCATGGGTGACTGTCTCAGTTATGGTTCTCTGTATAAAAGCAATAGAAATGGATTATGAATAATTCAAGCAAGAGAAATGGATCCTGGGTAGTTTGCAGTCTCAAAGTAGGAGATGAAAACCCGGGTCTTGGGCTCAAACTGCTGCAAGAGAAAATGTGATTTGCCTACTGTGGATTAGTTTTTCACCCTGAGTGATGTACATGGTGCTAAATACTGGAGGTACCAAATTATTGTTACTTAGCTGCTGCTCTCCATATGGCCCTTGATGGGATGATAGTATGGCACCATATGGTCATAATAAACGCTAAAGAAATTCCCCTCTTCCTCCTTCCCACTCCTGCTCTAATTTACTGTAAACATTCTTATAAGTCTTAGCCATCATAGAGTATTTGGGTTCTACAAGTATGGACACTCATTGTTTATTTCCACACTCAGGCATAGAACTAAGGAAAATCTGCAATGTCTGAGATGAAAGAGCTGACCATTTGTATTTGTATGTAGCAAGCTGTCAGTTTGGATTTTAGAGTTAAGAGCCGTTGGTGTTTTTTATCATTTTTTAAAACAGTTTGGCTTGGGCCTACAGCCATGTGCTTTTTCCCATTCTATACCCCATTTTTTTTTAATTTTTCAGTCCTTACTGTTATTTTCATATATATATATATATACACACATACACACACACACACACACACACACTCAAATTTGGATATTTCTATGACTTTCCACTTACCTAGGGTATAAGCTGTTTTGTAAATACGTTTGGTAAGTGAAAATTAATAGTTTATTTTGTTTATTTTTATTTTCTTGTTTATGAAAGAATGAGGTACAAATTTACTTGGTTATAACACGTTTTGAGTCTGATTTAAGGAATTCAGAGGCAACAAAAAGCCATATTCAAAAAGATGTCTTCTTCTATTCTTAATTAATGCAGGCAAAAGATTTATAGAGGAATGAACATCTCCCAAGCATGCAGTGAAGTTCCTGTATAAAGCCTGGCAATGCATGTTATTATACTTGCGGAATTTTTTTTCAGATGACTAAGTGCTTTAGTATATCACATATAAATTTCTTGTCAAAGCTTATTTTTGTATTTACATCTTTGCTATACATTATTCAAACTCTTATTCAGAATAACTTCAGAAAGGCTAATGTTATAGCTTATATCCAGGTATACACAATGCAATGATTTTCAATTTTAAAAAGGTAATGAATGATGAGATGGTATTATGAGTGAAAAGTCCTCCGGAGAGACTAGTCCACGATCTAGAGAATTAATTGAATTTAGGTAGATCTTTTTTCCTCTTTGCCTTCTCCTATTACAAGATTTAAAAACATCAGGTGTCGGGGAGCGGATGTTTCTCAAGAAGTTGAGCACCTGCTTCCCACATGGGTGGTCCCAGGTTTGGTTCCCAGTGCCTCCTAGAAAAAACAAAAACAGATAACAAGCAAAACAGGCAAAGAAACCTACTCAGGGGAGTGGATGTGGCTCAGTGGTTGAGTACCGGCTTCCCACATGTGAGGTCCCAGGTTCAATCCCTGGCCCCTAGGACTTCAAACACACACACACAAACACACACACACACAAGACACACACAAAAAAATAGAAACACACATCAGGAGTCACTTACTCAAGTGCTATGGAGACCACCAGATATAACATAAATGAGAGAAGAGTGTCAAATGGAAGGCAAATGCATATGGTACCATGTTCTGGGCATGATTTAATATTTCTTTCATGCTTCCGAAACATGTTAGGACTTCTAAGGATTTTAAGGATATTGTTGTGCTAGAGATTGTGGAAGAGCCAATTAATTTGTGTAAAAATTGGTTGATAAAACACCAGTTGCATTTTTAGTGAAAATTCTCAACCATTTAGTTGCATAGTTGATACCTAAAGATATTTTTATTTTCATGATTTTCTTTCATGTCCTTCATGTCATTTGTGGTTTTAGATGCACAAATATGAGTACAATTTTTTAAAATAACAGGTATAAGTTGTTCTATGAACTTGTTCCATGCTTCATGTTTTGCCTCCAGAGGAAGCTTCCTGAGTGAATACATTATCACCCAAAGCAATGTTCAGTATTATAATCCCGTGAGAAGTCTGGGGCCCACTGCACCTGCTAATAATGACAGCATCTACCAGAAGCTTTGCCTATAGTCCCTGTGTCGGGAAAAACAGCTTTTTTTAATTTAATTATCGACATTTCCATTAATTATGATGTTTGTCAGATAATTAGACTAAAATATAGTCCTGCATATGTGACAAGATCAAATAATGACAAAGGCACACACACAAAAAGGCTTTGATCTCCATGACAGAGTAAACTTTCCAAATTATTAGTCACTAAGGCATCATATTGGGAAAGGTTTTATGTGGTACAGATATAAAACTTTAGGAAAGAATTTGGACACAAAATATGCCCCTGGTTTTTGCATTTTAGCATGCCTAATTTACTTCAGAAATCTGTCAATAAAAATATATTACTGTCCCTTGATATTTTTCACATTTCTAGAAAAGATTATTGGCCCTGGAAAGTGGGCACCTGCCAGTCGTGATACACACACAAAAAAGGAGTTGATTCATTTGATGAGATTCAAAATAAATTAAATAGGAATCCAAACAAATTATTATTCTTTTCTTCAGAAACCACTTTATTCCCTAGCAGCATTTTTATCCTTTCTGTTAGCATATTCCCAAGGAATATATATGTCTAGGTGTGGGCTCCTTTTTAAATTTTTTTCCCTACTCAGTATCTAATTGAACTTTCAATTTGATAACTGTGAGATTCCACTTGCCTATATGAAAATTTATTACTTTTCTTCTCCATTTTCCCTGTTCTCTTTCTGGAACTTATTTTATATGGAATTTGTAAATACTGGGTAAGATTATCCATTCCTCTTAATTAGGCATTTTTATTTTCCAAATTTTGTCTTTGTCTCTTTGTCTTTCTTTTTTTCCTACATCTCTTCATCTCTTAAACTGAACTATTTCGCACAGCATATTTCCTCCTCAAAATTTCACTTTTCAACCAATCAACACATACTCAGACACACACACAGTGGTAGGGAGGTTTCCAAGACTTTCCATCGCTATTTTTCATTTCAGCAGCATTATTCTGAGTAGCTTACATTTCATTCCTGTTTTCTGAATGCTTCTTCATCTTAGCAGCTTCTTCTGGTTTTAGTTCTATCTTAATCCTTATGAGAATGCTATTAGAAATTTTAGAATGTGTTGGTTAATTTGCATACCATAAAACTCCCTTTGATGTTTACTTTCCTATATGTTCTGTAAATTCAAAGTCACGTGACTATCGCTATAATCATGATACAAAACACTTCCATCCATCCCCATTCCTTGTTCTTTAAGTTGCTCCTTTGTAGTCAATTCCTCCCATAATCCAACCTTGCCAATCTATATCTTCCATCCTTATGGTTTTGCTTTTTCTAACATAGAATATAAATGGAATTACCCAGTATATAGATATTTCAGTCTGGTTTCTTTCACTTAGCAAAAGGCACCTGAGCTTCATCTCTTACTGCATTTATCAATAGTTCATTTAATTATCATTTTTATTTAAAATGTTTTCTTCTGTGTTCAAAAGCATGATTGATCTTCCTGAGATCAGTTGTTCTGTTTGTTATTCATGGACTTTTATGGAGTGATAGTTTGTAAAATATCTTATGGTTCTTAATTACTGTTTATTTTTATAAATGAAGATCCATATTGTTAATAATTGTCATTGGCGTAAGATTTTTCTGCCTTTGAGCAGGTCTTTTTTTTTTTTTTTTTCACGATTGCCTTTCCCAGGAAAAGAAGGATTGATGAGGCTCTGTGTGGAGCAGTAGGGAAGATTGATTGCTAAGCTATTTGCGGGGGTGGGGGTGTTGGGTATGGGGAGGAAGGGTGGTGGTACATATATTGAATGTCTCAAAACCATTCAAATGCCAAAGTAAGGGCTTTGGACAGAGTACCAGTACTTAGATTAAAACCTGGGTTATCTCCTGGCAGATTATTCCGTTTCTTTAGAGAGCAGTTTTTCTTTCAATCTAGGAGCAAATTTCACTGCTGCTCCTTTCTCTTCTGTATGTGGGGTGGGAGAGGAGGTGGGTTGGGGGGAGGTGTTGGTTGGAGGGGAAGTGCTGAGAAAGTATGTGAGGCGACTTAGCCCAGTGGGTGTGAAGAAACCTCTCCCATTTCAAACTTGATCACTTCCCAGCTCTGCTGCACAAAAGAATAGCTCCCAATTTTCTTGCAACTTTCTCTTCCGGCTTATTCAACAATTGGTTTTTGTTACCAAAAATTCATCATAATTTCTGATACACTCTTGATGCTCTTCTCCTCAGTGTTATTACGAATACTTTCCTCTATACATATTTAGCATTGCTTCACTGAGATTTGGAGAGGAAGAAAAGGAAAAATTTGTGCACGGGATCTAGATCAAGATAAAATTTTCCAATTAATAGAGACATCTTGAAATAGGAATCATTCTGAAACCCAGAATAGAGAACAAACAGTCTTTGAACACGAGGGGAGCGATATCAAGTGAATAAAATTATATTAGATGCTTTAATAAGCAGTTGAGCATGTTTACTATAGGGAGATCCCAAGCACCCTTGAACAGTATGGGGTAATGTTCTACTCTGCCTTTTTGTTAGTCATAAAAGAGAACAGTAAGCGGGCAAGCCCCACTGGGAATAAATATGCTAAGTTCATTTTATGTACTTTACTCATTTTTCCTCAAAAGTCCTCTTCAAAATAATTAATAGGATATAAGGAAATTGAGCCTTAGGGAAGTTAAATAAAA
>PVKH010029708.1:0-12613 GCA_004027955.1 Chaetophractus vellerosus | reverse complement strand
CATACATGTGTTCTCAACTGATAAGCTGAGCAGGCAGGCAATGTTGCAAATTTTGAGAAGCCCCGGGTGGGAGGGAACCCACCCAATTTACCCAGAAAGCAATGACACAAGTACCCGGGTGGGAGGGGTTATCAGTGGCTCCAAGGATGGAAGTAGGCTTTCTTACATTCCTGAGGGGGAGGGGCTCCTGAGGTTAACTAAAGCCCTACAGAATATCAGAACATTTCTTATAGGAAAAAAATATATAAGACAAGATGATAGAGCAATGTCTTTAAAGTAATCAAAGGGAATATAGTCAACCTAGAATTGAATGCTCAGAAAAAAATATCTTCCAAAAACAAAGATTAAAAAAAGACCTTGAGACATTCAAAAGTGAAACAATTCATCAACAGCAGATGTTCACTATGAGAAATAATAAAGAAGTCCTTTAGTCAGAAGGAAAATGATACTAAATGGAAAACAGAATCTATTTAAAGGAATATTAGTTCCCTGAATTGGTAAATATAAGTGAAATACAAATAATATGTTATCTTTGTCAGCAAAAAGACAACATTGATTCATTTTTTTCTTTATTGACAGTACAAGTTTTGTCACATGAAAAAGAATTTTCACCCAAATATTTTCTCTTTCATGTACAAAATATTACAAACCAAAATATAAAAGTTCTCCTAATGATATAGCCACAAATCCCTTCTAAACCCTGTGAAAGTTAGGTTTTGTTTGTTCTTATAAAGTAGCTCCCCACCAAACTAAAATCTAAGAATTTATTGTAATTTTTAAAACTTGAGAGAGTGTAAGAAAAATCTGAAATTTATCAAAGATGTCCATATCTTAAGTAAAGAACAAGTGTATTTTAAGGAATGACTAACTAATGTAAAAATTTCTTTTGGCAGGTATCAATCGATTTAGGTAATTGTCCTGCCCTCTGAAATTAGAAGTCATTTCTCCAAAATGAAGAAGCTATTTGGCTGGTCTCAGGGATTTTTTAACAACACATGCTGTGAAAACTGGTTGGAACCATATCTACCAATACAGGTGCAATAGAGAGGAAGGATCGTACTAATTATAAAAAACTGTTTGAAACAAAGTTTTTGAATAAAATTTGGAATTAATGATGCTATAGAGACTGCCCCTGATTTAGGCTTGCTACCAGATTGAAGATATTTTGAAATCTATCTGGACGGGAAGACAAATAGACCATTAACAGAACTTGAAATTGAAACGCAACACTCTCAGACCTTTCATGGAAAAATAAAGACTTAGGGATTCTAAACATACAGGGAAATGGAAAGAATTTCTTACTAGGGAATTGACATTTCACTTTAAAAAAGGTGATTTGGAAATTTGTCATACCTTTGGACAAATGTGATAAGCCACTTAAAAATATATGGTCAAATAAGTATCAGTGCTAAGGATCATTTCCTAATAGGAACAAGAATAAACCACACACCTTAATCCCAGCTCAGATTAGGATGACTTGGTTAAAGCTAATTTCTGTATCTCTATAACCCTTATATTAATCTGTCCTTTATGCTATTTTGTGACAAGGTGGTGATAAAGTCAAACATTAGGCTAAGAAGCTACTTGTTCAAAGCTTAACCTTAGTCCTAGAGGATTTTGCAGATATACCTGTCTTCAGAAAAGATTAACAGGGTCTGTGAACATTTAATCAACTTGTGCATCATCCTGCAAGTGTCCCTTTGTGACCACACCAACTGTTCTCGTTTCAATTCATAGCCATGAATCTCAAGCAGATCATCTGCGTTATTAGAACATCCTATGGTATGCCCCTCCATCCATTTATTCTCCTATTGTTTAAAAGGATTATGTCATATCTTTTTCTCTTTCTTCAAATCCCCAATACCTCTTTCTCTTTCCTCAGCCTCAAATGATCACCTTATTTTCTATTTTGTAGGGAAAACTTGAAGCAATCAGAAAAGTATTTCTACAGCCTCATTCTACCCTCTAGAATCTATACCCACATACTCAAACTTCCTGCCTAGTACCATAGAATGCTACTCCCTCCAAACTATCCATGCTACCATCAAAACCCAATATCTCCACTTGTGCACGAGATGGCGCTTCCTCTTGTTTACTCAAGAGCAGTGGTCCGATAATCCTCTCCTCTGTCCTCCTCACAACTTTTACTCTCAACCAGATATTTGCCATCACCATAGAAATGTCCTGCTATTTCCCACATTTTGAAAACTCCCTTTCCTTAACCCCACTTCCCTGCTATTTATTACTTCCTCATCATAGTAAAATATGTTGAAAGAGTTTCCTTATTTGCTCTCTCTAATTTCTTTCTTCTTAGTCCTTCTAATGCCAACTCCAGGAAGGCTTTCCTTACCACTCAATCTTAGTCTTTTCTTGTCAATATTGCAAATGACCTCCTTATTGCCAAATCCAATGGTCAGTTCTTAGCCATCATTTTTTTAGGAAATACTGGGGATTGAGCCCAGGATGTCATACATAGGAAGCAGACACTTAACCACTTGAGTTACATCTACTCCCTTTAGCCATCATTCTAATAGACCTTTCAGCAGCACTGGAGTTGAGCATTCTTACCACTTTGGTGCACTTCACTTATGCAGTTTCCAGTTAACTACCATTTCCTGATTTTTTCTCTTAGTTAACAGGTAACTTCTTTTCATTATCAGTTGTAGATTCTGTCTTATATCCTTGATTTCTTTAGGTGATGTGTCCCAAAACTCAGTCCTTGGTCCTCTTAATTTCTGTCAATACATATTTCTTCAGTAAATACATACAACCCCATAGCATTAAATGTTAACTAAATGCTGAGTACTCACCAATTTATATCTACATCCCAGACCATGACCTCTAACCCAGGACTTATATATATAACTGTGTGACTGAATCTTCAGTTTGTTTCCATCTCATAAATATCTCAAATTCAGCATGTCCAAAATGAATTTCTGATTCCTGTTCCCACACAATGTTCTTCATGCAATCTTTCTCTTCTCATTTGATGGAAATTCTGTCTTATCATGTCCCAGCCAAAAACCTTGAAATTACTCTTTACTGCTCTCCTATGCCTCACATTCAACCTGACATGAACATCTGCCAGCTCTAACTTCAAAATATATTCCAAATCCAACATATCTCACTGCCTTCACTAATACCACATTGATTTGAGTCACAATCACTTCTCATCTAGCTTTCTCAAATTCACTCCCTAACTTGTTCACTGCTTTTCCTCTCCCTTCCAATCCACTCTAGTTGAATCTTAATATATCAGCCAAAATGATCCTGTCACAGGTTGGTTAGTGTTCTCTGATCAAAGCTCTATGATTGCATGCCATTGCACTCTCATTAAAAATGAAATCCTTTAAGCTACCTATAAGGCCCTATGATCTGAACCTACCCCTCCTTCTTGAACCTCATCTTCTCCTACTTCCTGGTTTCCTGCCTCAGTGGTCAGCTCACCAATCTTCAAACCCACCAGATAGAATCCTTCATGCAGATATCACATAACTGAGTCTCACACCACCTTCAGGTATATGTTCAAAGGTGATGCTCTCCATGAGGCTTATCCTGACTACCTATTTAAAATTGCACACTGCCCCCTAGTCCTGATGGTCCACCTTACCATACTGTTCTTTTTATTTTCTATTGAACTTACAAATTTCTAATAAAACATGCTAGCTATTTATTTTTTGTTTTATTGTTTATTTTCTCTCTTCCTCATCTATATGCTCTAATTCTAAGAATTATAGCCTTGTAGAAGCTCTATGGGGGAAAGAATCTTTATTTGTTCTGGTCAATGTTTTATCTCAAGGACATGGAAAGTGTTCAATTAATATGTATAGAAAAAAATTTAATTCCTAAATTATTTAGAACCAAAGTAAAAAAAAAATGTGCTATACTCAGAACTTTGGTTGTAAATGGTGAAACCAAAATAGACTAAAACTTAAATTAATCTAGAATAAACTTCAAAGAATTCACCAAAACATTTGCAGAAATTCTCAAAATCTTCAAAAGCATTTCATTGCATATAAACAATTCTAAACCATATGAATATTCTAAATATTTAAAAATATTGGTTAACTAGTAAGTTTGGAAAATTTACCATTAGATAATATGGTCACTTAATTATTATGTTTTTAGCAAAATGGCTTAGAATACAGAGCTCTAAGAATGGAAACTATTCCAGTTACTGAGAAATTCTCATTGTGGTTTTTCTTTTCCCTTTACCACTTAAATGAAGCCTTTGAAGTTCTCCCAATAAAAATTTAATTCTTTCCTGTTGTTAGTCATAGTACATATTTTATTCTTGTACTTAAATTTTTGCATGGGCCCCCTTGACCTTCACTTCACCCTCCTTCATTTTGGAATGTTATTGAAATTTTAAAAAGCCACATTCTCACACTCACTACATCTTAATATCTGAATGCAAATTAGGTTCTTCCAATTGTAAACACTTCTGGGAGATTTGGAAGGTGAAAATACTTCAGAGGCCATCTTGTAGCTCTTGGAAAAGGATGAACAAATAGGCTAAAAAAGATTAGTCATTTACTTATAACCAAGGTCCCAGAGCTGATAAGTAGTAGATAAAGCTTTCCAATTCATAATTTAAAATTCCAATTAAATGTTCTGTCTACTAATACATACCTGCCTTTGTTATATTCATACCCATAAAGAGTATGTGTGATCCAACTGCACTTATATCTTCAATCATTAAAGAATAATTTGACTAATTGGAAACTTATGAGAAAGCTGTCACAGGACTTCTTCACCTGTACCTTTCAGCAATAGTGTTCCTCCATGAAAATGCAAAATGTATAAGTTACAGAATTACATTTGAAGATTATTTTAATAGGACATTTTTTGTTAAATTCTCACATTGTGTTGTTTTTCTTCCCAAAGTTCAGTGCAGTTCTTAACCCACTTTGAAACTATTGAAGGGTTGATAATGCTGGAGGATGGCACACCCACTCCTGGGTGACCATAATTCTGAGGAATGTTCTGCTTATTATGTTTTTAAGAGATAACACATCTCCAGAAATTCTAATTCTTTAGAATATCACAATCAACACTTGAACTATTAAAATGATAAAAGTTACAATTGTAAAATTAGAAGTTGTAGCAAAAATAAGACCAAGAAATCTATTGCCCCTTTGCATCTTCAGATAATCATGTCCTGCCTATGAGGTTGGAATTCAATCAAGGGAAAGCCAAGGATTAATATTGGAGCAATATCACAGGATGGTTATATGTCATCCAGGGCATTAAAGAACAATAAATGAACATTTTAAAATGACATTAAAGATAATGAATGGAAATATAAGTGAAAGACACCAAAAACTCAGTACAGAAGGTGCTAAAACAGAATTATGAATTAGACACAAAAATAATCAACTGGCACCAGCTAATTTGAAAAGGACAGGGATCTAGGAGGAAATGTAAGTCAGCTGGACATGCCCAAGATAGGTAATCATGATGGCTTAAGTATGCTTTTAATATTGCAGAACTGCTCAAGGGCACCAATTGCCATCAAGTAACTTCTTGTATTTTAAAAAGAAATCCTTCCAAAGGGGAGAAAAAACACAATGTAAATTAAATAGAATATAACACTATTGCATGAGAGCACAGGTTAAACTACACATTCATTTAAGAAATAAAATATTATTTTGTTATCCTTTAAACAAGGGGATGGGCTAAATTTTGTTGAATGCTGACCATAAGTCAGATACTTTAGAAGGTGTTTTATAAACCTTGGCTTTCTTAATTCTTGCAACAACGTTATGGTATAGTTAACTCCATCTTACATAGCAGAAAAATGAGGTTATATGAGCTTAATTGATTTTCCAAGTCCTTTGGACAGTGTCTACCTTTCTACTGTGCTGTATTGACACATTTCATGATCCCAAAATAACAAAATAGACAGTTGACCCTAGAACATATAAAAGTTATCTTTCGTAATTTCCACCATCATTTCTGGTCAATTTTCTTACCAATTTTCAATTAATTGATTCTTAGCTTTGCAGGAACCCCACTCTCACATAGTTCCTTTGTTAGAGGAATAAGTGCTTATTGATTTCATTCCTGAAGATTCATCCTCTGTCATTATCTTATTCATATTTTGGAAAAGAAATTCAGTTAATAGGAAAGCAATTACCACAAAATAATAAATAACTCATAGTAGAATTTCAGAAGTCATGACACATAGGTCAATAGAAAACCTTTGAAGACTCAGGTCATGCCAAGTGATTGGGCTTAGTGTATATTATGCCTGACATGAGGATAAAGGCCCTGAATAAAAAATGTTGGTTTTTCACAGCAAATTTTCCTAATTCATGTATCTGATTTATGACCTGTAAATTTGTGACCATTCTGTAATTAAGGGACTGATCACAGTGTTGGAACAAATGATTAAGTGGTTAATACTGTGATCTAGGTTTCTGCTTGTGGAATAGCCTGTCAGTCTTGTTATAGTGATGCTCTACCTCTAAGAACACCCTATTATTAAGGTGGGTGGAAGGGGATTCCCTGGGATAGGGATTAGGTCCTCAGTTAATGAAGAAGTTTCAGAGTGATGTAACTTGAATGATGCAAGTTGGGGCCATGGCAGAGCTGTTCAACTGGGCTCTTTGCCCTCTTATAATCAGGTCCCTCACCTAGAGGATAACACTATATTAATGATGTATCTTCTAAAAAACTGAAAGGAAACCTCTTTCAAATTTGATCTCAAAATGCTGTCAATTGGAATTTTTTTAAAAAGTTAATATTTTGTACATATTTGGTAATACTGAATGATCTGATAAAAATTCTAATTGGGGGCCAGCTGTAGCCCAATTGGTAGGGCACTGGTTTACCACATAGGAGGCCCCAGGTTTGGTTCCCAGGGCCTCCTTGAGCAGGCAGACTGCCTTGAGAAGGCAAGCCACCACAGGCAGGGCAAACCTCTATTGGTCTCTGATCTCTGATTAAGAAAAAAATGAAATATTTTTTATTAAAATGTGAATATATTTCTCCATATGTTAAAAGATAATAACTACTAAATTTAGTTTTAAGTAGACATATCCTTGGGGGTAATGGTGTTGATGGTGAGAGTGATGGTGATGGCAGTTGTGGTGTCATAGGTGGTGGTAATGGTGGTGACAGTATTGGTGATGGTGGAGGTGGCAGTGTTGGTGATGATACTGGTGATGTTTGTCATGGCTGTGGTGAAGGCACAGATGGTGGTGGAATGGTGGAAGTGATGGTGGCAATGGTGATGCTAGTGGTTTGGTGATGGTGAAGATAGAGGTAATTTAGAAGCCTTCTGTAAACACATGTGTAAGTTGTATTGTAGACCCCAAAGTTTTTAAAATTACAATATGATTTACACATCCATGCTGCAAAATTCTACCTGTGTTAATTATGCTTCCACTAATTCATTCTTAGTTTAATGAAAAGAGAAAGGAACTTGGGAAATATTTGTACTAATAGAGTTATTTTGTAGTCCTTCAGTAAAAGGAATCAAATCTAGCTGGATGCTTATAGTTTCATATGCTGCCAGTCTATGGACTCCACATAAAATTGACAATCTCACTGTAATCACTAGAATCATCTTAGTATTTAAGTTTTTATTGAAGAAATTATATGTAGTCCAGAGAGAATTGAGAATGTGAGATCAGTTATAGAGTCAAGCTTCCTGGGATTTAAATCCAGTCTCTACATGCCACTAGCTCTGTGACCTTGAGGAGGTGACAAATTCACTAGGCTTAATAAATGCTAACTGTTATTAAATTTTTTAATTTGAAAAGAATATATTGATGAATCTGCTTAGACCAAGAAGAATTGTCTTCTCTCTATGAAATTAGCTTAAACACTAACTGTAAATTTTTCTGAATTACTTTATAATATAGAAATTATGCCTATAAGGTTGTAAAGATAAATGTCTGATAGATTTGAAAAGTAAGAAATTGATATAAAGAAGAAAGACAATTGAATGATAAGAAAAAAATCTCTGTGGTTGGAAGAAAATTTTGGAAGGAAAGTTTATCAACATCTATCCAAGTGTAATATGTTCACACCATTTGACTATGCAATTTTATTGTAAAAGTTTATCCTACAGAAATACTTACATCTATACTTACATATCTATAACTATCTCAGAATGGATATTGATATCCAAAGATGTTTACTGCAGCACTTTTGTAATAGCAGAAATTTGGAAATAAGATAAATCTCCATATATTGGCATGGATTGCTATCAATGATAAATTAATCGTTAAAAGATAATGTACAGTATATATATGTATGAAATGTAATATATTTTGTATAAATTTATTAAAATGCATACGCAAATATACAAATTCAACATTTCTTCATACAAATGTATACCTGGAAGATTAAATAACATGCAGGTTATTGCACAGTTAAGAAGTAGTCCTGAAGTCTAAATTGGACCTGGTGTATGTAGCTTCAAGGCCATTGTTCTCTGTACTACACTGTATTATGTCTCTTATTCCCATCTCTGGGATTTTGCTCATGCTGCTCCTCCTGCTGGGGACAGCCTCTAGTACTCCTCTCTTATGCCCTGTTTCACTTTAAGGTGAAATCATATATTTTTCTTCCATTTCTTCAGTGCACAGTGATTTCAATTGTTATTTTTTAAATTTACTAGGCCTGCCCCTTATAAAAGGAAATGGGGCCACATCTGATACTTCTTATATATTCCTCAGATTTGTAGCATATGTTGAGCTCTAGAAATACTTGTTGTCTACTTAAATAATTAGGGAAAGTGGAGGAAGTTGATTGGCAAAGAAAAAGAAATAAAATTAAGTAAAATTGTCCCTTTCCACATCTGAACACCCTTTTGTAAAAATCATTCCTCACTGACCTGCTGTGGAGAGAGAAGGGGAATATCATGGTTGTGTTTCTAGACTGAACTCGAAGTGTAAGGTACCCTTTGGTCCTTGGTTTGGCTGGAGCATGTGTGGGAATACAAATGGTCAAGAGTGCAGCTAGTAAATGCCTCAGTGAGCCTTGTTAACAGAGCAATAGCAGGCAGACTCTGATAACAGGTCCCTGCTCAAAACTGGAGCCTGGGCTGCCCAGTATTACCTGTGTCCCCCAGTTCACTGCAGTTTCCTTCCAATTGATAAAATATCTTGAACTGAATTGGTGCCCACTGTGTCTTTAGTAAATTATTAGTAACTTTGGCAAATGTAAAAGAAGTAGCAATCCTTAAGCATCTACATATGGAAATAAGAGAACTATCAAATAATGAAGCTATAAAGTGACACACTTTTTATAAATACATGGAATAAATATCCATGGTGGTAAAGGTGAATGAAGGCAATTGGGGAGGAAAGGAAGCATGGAAGAAGACTGGTGATGGGTTGGTTGATGGCATAGGGCAGGGTCAGAGGCAGTATGCAAAGTTGGAGATTATAGGTACAATGAAATGATTGTGGGAAACATTTGAAAATTGCTCTCCAAAGCTTCCTCATTTCTATTACTTCCTTTAACTCTAACAGCAATCCCATGAGGCAGGATGTGCAGATATTGGGGGAGTATGAAGCATAATAGTTAATAGCCTATTCTCTGGAGGAAATCACATGCTAGCAAAGAAGCTGTGAGGAAGTGATGCAACTAACTCTCACCAATGTTTCAGAAAATCCACACAATCATAATACTTACTCTAGTTAGCTCTTTGTGACTATTCAATGAGAAATAGCCCTCTGTACATTGTCCACTTGCTGTAAGACCTACATATATGTTACCTATGGTTTCTTTTCCATTAACTGTGCTGCTACAGAATTTGAGATTGGGGTAGTTGGGATGACAAAGACAGCAATTGACTTGGCTGTGATTTTGAGGCAGTTTTGCTGTATATGGATCCATTGGTTTTCCCTTCAAATAGAAAGGGTTTCTGTGGAAAGAAACTGGTGAGAGTCTGGCAAGAAGCAGGAAGCATTGAAAGTGAAATAAGTAAAAAGAGGAGAATGGAGAAATGCAGTTGAATAAGTAAGGGGGATATGGGCTGGTGAGGAAAGTTGAATAATTTTTTACTGTGTGGATAGGCACTCTTGAGTTTCAAGCCATAAGGATTGGCAGGGCATTAGATATCATTTAGAGTTGTGGATTTCAAACTTTAAAAAAATTTTTTCTAACTTTTATAACAGGAAATGAACCACCCCTAAGGAAATCATACCCGGAGGCATAAACAACTCATGCAAATAAAATCTAAGTGTTTGTGTTTGAGGAGGGCTGAGTCCCTGATATTGCTACTCATCTAGTGACCCAACCTCACCCTGCAGATGAGGAAACTGATGCTCAGAGATGACAGTAACATGTCCAAATAACAGACTGAGAGACACAATTTGGAAAAAAAAAACAAATTTGCTGTCTCCCGAGCCTGTGTTCCTTATAGTTCACAAGCCCTTTTCAAAAAACAACTCAGTTTTGGGGTTGGGGTGGAGGAGTTTGGGATTAAATCATATGAATATAATGACCCTTCTGTAGTCTTCTTTGGTCCTTCTCCACTTAGTGTAAGGGCTGGGGTTGAGGCTCAGGCTTGGTCAAAAGCAAGTATGTCCTCTCTGCATTCACAAAGCGGTATAATCCAAATATCAGTTGGAAGCTATACTCTGCAAATTTCCCACCATGTTGCAGCCCAGTATCTGCTGAAAAGCCATCAGCATTGTAAGCCAGGTTCTCATTGTAGCTTCTCTTCCTGGTTGCAGTGGCAACTCCCCTGCAACACCACATAATCTGTTTTATCTCCAGCTGTAGATTATAGTAGTTAAGAATTTGATCTGCACAATCAATGTACTAGTGTCACAGCATATTAGGTGTATAATATTATATTAGGTGTTTAATTTCTTGAGGCCTCAGTTTTCTCTTTAAAATTGTAGTAACAGTTCCTATCCCATAAGGAATCATGAGTATTAAATGAGTGCCCCACAACAAAGTTAGTGAACTTAAAAGCTCATTGTCTAATTGTCATAATTTTTATGCTCCAGAATCCTATGTTCCATTTAGTGAACAGTGTCTACTGAAAGGAATGACTTGGGCTGATTCAGGTTCATGAAGAGGGATAGAATTAGTTATATTGTAGATCTGGGTCTTTGCTGGTGCATCACAAATGGTAAGCCTTATCATTGAGAAATATATTAGCCAGGAAATATGTAATCATTATCTTCTGATGTATTTTGACCATTTAATAATTAAATTACAAAAAAATTACAAAATTACAAAAGAATTACCATATTGTTTGAAAAAGAGCACAAGAAGAAGGAAAAAATGGGATAATGATTGTATTGTTCTTAGCACACTGTTTGGTACATAGTAAACTTACAGTTTGAAGGAAAAATTAGGATAATGGTTGTATTGCTCTTAGCACACTGTTTGGTACATAGTAAACTTACAACATAATTTCTAGAGAAACAATATTGATATTTAGGGGCACTGATTCTGGAGTCAGAAATAATAGTCCACATTCTTGCTTCACCACTCATCAGCTGAGTGACTGTCAAGTTTCTTAAACATTCTAAGACTGCGTTCCCTCATCTGTAGACTAGAGCTAATTATAGGGTTAGTCTAGTGCGTGGAACAAGGCAGATGCTCAATAATAGTTACCTACTAATAATAACATTTGTAAAGGGAGAAGAAGAAGAAAGAGAGACCTGTTTTACATGGAAAAATCATCTGAAAAAAGAGGGTAAAATATATGGTGGAAAACTTGCATTAATGGATTATCTGTCTTTTAAGCTTCTTAGCACATACTAAAAGATAGACTTGGATAGTGAATGAATGAATGAAGGAAGGAGTGAATAAAAATGTTTAAAAATGATTTTACTTTGTTTCTAGAAATAAATTAAGCCAAATAACCATTACTTGTAAAATATATTTTACTTTCTAAAAAGGTTTTCCAACTCTCATGTGGAGGTCATATTATTACTTGGTAAATGGAAAATCAAAACAATGTGACAGAATTCATTCTTTTGGGTATTACAAAGAATCCAGAGCTGTGGAAAATATTCTGTGCTGAGTTTCTAATCATGTATAAGGCCACAGTAATGGGAAACCTGCTCATGGTGGTAACCATGATCACAAGTCAGAGTCTGAGATCACCTATGTATTTTTTCCTGACTTGTTTTTCCCTTGTGGATGTCATCTACTCTTCTGTCATTGCCCCCAAGATGATTGTGGACTCCCTCTTTCAGAGCACTACCATCTCCCTGGAAGGTTGCATGACCCAGCTCTTTGGAGAATACTTTTTTGGTAGTGTAGGGATCATCCTTCTCATTGTTATGGCCTATGATCGCTATGTGGCCATATGTAAGTCTCTGCACTACCAGACCATCATGAGTCCTCAGATGTGCTGCCTGCTGCTGGGGGCAGCCTGTGTGGGGGGAACTATGCATGCAGTGATACAGTTCCTGTTTATGTACAAATACTCTTCTGTGGCCCCATTGTCATTGATCAATTTATATGTGATTTGTTTCCATTGTTGAAACTGGCCTGCATGGACACCCACATCCTGGGCCTCCTGGTTATCCTCAACAGTGGGGTGATTTGTGTGACCATCTTCTCTGGTTCATTGCATCCTATGTGGTCATCCTCTGTTCTCTGAGGTCTTGCAGTTCTAAAGGATGGT
>PVKH010029707.1:0-12613 GCA_004027955.1 Chaetophractus vellerosus | reverse complement strand
TAATAAATAAAAATAAATCTTTAAAAAAATAAAAAATAAAAAAAATAAAATAAAAAGCCTTACATACCAGGAATAAATCCCACTTCATTGTGATGTATAGGTCTTTTGAAATGCTGTTGGATTTGATTTGCAAGTATTTTGTTAAGAATTTTTTGTATCTATAGTCATTAGAGAGATTGGCTGTAATTTTCTTTTCTTGAATTGTCTTTATCTGGCTTTGGTATATGGTTATATTGGCTTCTTTTTAGGAGGCCCTGGGAACTGAATCCCAGACCTCCCGTGTGGGAGGGAGGCACCCAATCACTTAAGCCACTTCCATCCTGGCTTATTATGTCTCTCATTGTATTTTCTCACTGTGTCTCTTGTGGTCATCTCACTGCATCATCTTACTGCATCAGCTTGCCATACCAGCCCATCGCATCAGCTCGCTATCTTGCTTGTCTTCTTTAGGAGGCAGTGGGAACCAAACCCGGGACCTCCCACATGGTAGGCAGACATCCAACTGCTTCAGCCACATCCGCTTCCCTATAATGTATATTTTTTTCTTTTTAAGATTTATTTTTATTTATTTGTCCTCCTCCTCCATTGTTTGCAGTAGCTGTCTGCTTTCTCTGTCCATTAGCTGTCTGCTCTCTGTGTCTGCTCATCTTCTCTTTAGGCGGCACTGGAAACTGAACCTGGGACCTCCCAAGTGGGAGAGAGGTGCTCAATCTCTTGAGCCACCTCAGCTCCCTGGTTTGTTGTGTCTCTTGTTGTCTTTCCTCTTTGTGTCTCTTTGTTGTGTCATCTTGTTGAGTCAGCCCACTGCTCCTGCCTGTCATGCCAGCTTGCCTTCTCCAGTAGGCACTGGGAACCAAACCTAGGACCTCCCATGCGGTAGGCATAAGCTCAGTTGCTTGAGCCACATCTGCTTCCCTCTAATATGTTTTTTTTTTTTTTTAAGATTTATTTATTTATTTCCCCCAACTCCTTGATTTTTGCATCCGCTGTCTACTCTTTGTGTGTTCTTCTGTGTCTGCTTGTCTTCTCTTTAGGCGGCACCGGGAACCTATCCTAGGCCTTCCAGAGTGGGAGAGAGGCACTCAATCTCTTGTGCCACCTCAGTTTCCTGGTCTCCTGCATCTCTTATTGTCTCTCTTCTGTGTCTCTTTCTGTTGTGTCATCTTGCTGCATTGGCTCTCTGCATGGGCCAGCTCGCCATGCAGGCCAGGTTTCCTTTCACCAGGAGGCCCTGGGCATCGAACCCTGGACCTCCTATATGGTAGACAGGAGTCCAGTCGCTTGAGCCACATCCACTTGCCCCTCTAATGTGTTTTTGATCTCACCTATCATGTCTTTCATTCCCGTGAGCTCTGTTACCTTTCTATTCAGGTTTTCAAATTCTTCTTTGTGCTCACTCAATGTCTTGATGTCATTTATCTTTTTAGTCATATTGTCTTTCAACTCATTAATTTGATTTTGGAAATTTATATGTATCTCGTTAATCAGTTGTCTCAAATCCTGGGGCTTAGATATATTCCTTTTCTTGGGCCATGTCTTCCATTTTCTTAGTATGGCTCGTAATTTTTTTGCAGATGTCTAGGCATCTGATTACGATAGTGAATACTCAGATGTTCAATTTTTTCTCTTTCATAAGGATTTAGTGGTGGGAAGCTGTCTGTTACTGCTGTTCTTTGCTTCTTAGTTAAACCTGGCTCATTAGGATTGTCCCTGTTAGTTGCTCAAAACTGGGCTCTGGACCTAGTAATGGGTTGTAGACCTGCTTCCTAGTGCCTTGGGTAGGGAGGCTATAAAGTCCAGAAAAAGTCTCTCTTATTTACTTTTAATTTTCTCACGTGTACTTCCTTGGTATCCCAGCAGATGGTGGTCTTTGGCAGCTGTCTCTATTCAGTGCTTGGTCAGAGTGTGTTTGCTGCAACAAGGACTGGATCTATGTGATATAGGTTCCTTCCTGGAGGCTAAGAGACTTATAATTCAAACTTTCTCTGAGGCAGTTCTCCAACCTTCTCTGGCAGCCTCCTTCCTTTTCCCAGGTAGGAAATAGTTCCACTCCCCCGTGTCCTCAACAATCAGTCCTGGTTAGTAGATAGGGAGATTGAGAGGGTTAGATCTCTTTAGTCCCATGCTGGCTCCCAAAGCTAACTATGGCATGAGACCCCCTGGCCTGGAAGGGTTCGTGGGATATAGCAGACCAAATTTGTGGGCCACAAGCTGAGTCAGCCTTAGGTTGTGCCCCTCTCTCCCCTTTCCTGGGGAGGTGGAACCCTGGGGTCCCCTTTGTCTGTTGCCACCAGCCCAGAGGCCTGAGAATGCAAAAGTGTCCTTAGTGTGGCGAGTGTGCCAGCAGTAGCAGTTGCCACTTTTAACTCAGTTTTGCTGTTGCGAATCCTTTCTTTGGTCCTTCTCCCTTCTGGGCAGTCTTCAGCCTTCCCTTGGTATCCTAAACCCTAGATTTTTCCCCAGGCCTTTTCTGCCTATCTTCTAGCTATTTTTCTGGACAAGAAGAGAGTCCCATATCTTTTAGTCCACCAACTTCCCGGAAGTTATCCTGTTGACATTTCCATATGGTAATTCTCTATTTAATTTTTGGAAGAACTGCCAAACTGCTTTCCACAGTAGCACCGTTTTACATTCCACCACCAATACAAGGGTTCCAATTTCTGCACTTCCTCACTAGCACATGGTATTTAACAATTTAAAAAAAATTAATGCCATCCTAATGTGTGTGAGGTATCTCATTGTGGTTTTGATTCGTATTTCTCTAATGACTAATAAAGTTGAGCATCTTTTCATGTGCTTGATGTTCTCTGGAAAAAGGTTCTATTCAGATCCCTTGCCAATTTTTAAAATTGGATTGTTTGTCTTTTTGTTACTGAGTTGTAAGGGTTTGGCTGCACTATTTTGCATTCCCAGTAGCTGCGTGTGAGGGTTCCAATTTCTCCGCATCCTGTCCAAAACTTATTATTTTTCTTTTTGATTAAAGTTATCCTAGTGAGTGTGAAGTGATATCTCATTGTGGTTTTGATTTGCAGTGCTGTTTTTCGTATGAGCAGAAACCCTGGTTTGAAGCCTAGCTCTGCCACTGATCAGCTGTGGGACCTATTTATACCTCAGATTCCTCATGTGTGAAATGGATTAAAAGTAATACCTACCTCATAGTTGTTCTGAGGTTTGAATAAGTTAATATATAAAAAAGTTCTTAGATCTGTGTCTGGCACATTAGGGACTATTTAAGTATTAGCTCCCATCATCATCATCATCTTCATTATCATTGTTGTTATTAACTATTTAGCAGTATAAGAGTAAGTTGGGTAAGTGTTTCCAGAGTGACTTTTCTCTTTTTCAAGCCCTGAAAATTGCTCTAAACTTAATGTAGAAAGATAAAGGAAGGAAACTAAACCTTTGTTGATCATCAGCTATGTGCTAAGCAATGTACTAAGCCTTTTACCTGCATTCTCATTTAATCCTCACACCAGTGCTATGAAGTAGATGAAAAAACAGGCTCAGAGAAGTTAAGTAACTTGCGCAAGGTCTCATACTAATAAATGGACACCATGATGATAACTGATCTCTGTTACTCCAAATCCTGTACTCTTGCCTTTCATGACACCAGAAAGCCTGAGGTTTCAGCATGTTTCACTAATAGGTAAGCTTGGAATAAACTTTCCTGATTGTTGGGGACTTTACTTCTAATGCCCATTTAAAGGGATGTCATCTACATTTTTAGTTTGTGCCAATGTAGTTATTTTATATATCTTTGATTCCACACACCGCCCCCCCATTCAAAAGTATATTACCATAGTTAAAATCATGTAAGTGGAACCAAGGTGGAAAATATGTGAATGTCCGAAGCCTTTTTAATAGTTTTCATATTTTAACTTCTTATAATTTCTAAGTTTTCAAAATTGCCAGTCATAATTGTTCAAGTAATTACTCTTCAAGATAAATTGCCTTTTCATGGGGCTGTTAGCCTAAACTCCATGTGGTTACGTATCCTAGGTGTTGTTTAGGATAGAACAGATTATTGTGGTCAGCTTTTGTGGAAGATCCAGACTTAGTTCAAATAACTTGAATTTAGATATAATTAAGCTAACTTTAATTTTGTGGTGTTATAATAATATGATGATAATATATTATTATTGGATAGGAAAGAGAGACATTTTATGGGTGGATGTGAAACCCTCAGCATACAGTGTCAGCCGAACCTTCTTAGCCTAGATAAGATTGCCTCAGACTCCCAACTCAGAGCATGTAGGAGTTTAAGCTTGTCCTAAAAATATTTATGCCTTTCCTGGGCTTTATGATCTTGCAGCCTCTCCTGCCTTTTGGACCACTATTTTCTTTCCTCATGACCCTAATTTTGCACCATAGCGCACCCAGATTTAAAACTTGGTCCTTCTCTGATTATCAGAAAGACCCTGAAAATCTGTGGGCTTACTACACCTAACTGATGAATGGGGGCATCCCCACTCTTAAATTGTTTTTTGACCTTTCTTGATCTGAGAGCTTCACTGACCTAATCCCAACTTTGCTTCATTATATTAACTCTTCTCTTCTTCTATTTCTTTCTCTTCAACATTCTTCTCTTTGTTCTTTTCAGAGATAAAATATTAAATTCTTCCCCTTGTTTAATGCAGAGCAATTTCCCTTTCTCCTTGGAGTTTTGATAACTATTATTCAGGGAACCACCCCACCACAAGTGGACTGGACACAAGGGGTGTGTGTGTGTGGCAGTCCATATTGAGGGAACATATTTTCACAAAGAAAGTTCATTCCAAGAGGAATTCTTGTGTTAACTATTAGGAGACGAGAAATTTTCATCTACCTCTGTGGCTGCTGACAGCCTACCAATCTCAAACGGAGTCCTGCTTCCTGAATAAAGTGTCAGAAACCTAAAAAATGATTATACATGCAATTTATACAAATCTCTAGATATCATTGACTAATGTAATGTTCTTGTGTATAGGACATATTCTGCTTTTAAAGAAACCTTCTCCTTAACCTAAAAGCTATGAACCCACCCAGCCCAGAAGATGCCATCTTTCATTATTTGATATTTCACTTATACAAAAATGATGTTAGTTTTTGATACTTGAGTATTTTTGTTACTGTCTTAGTTTGCCAGACTACTGTGACAAAAACCACACAGTGGGTTGGCTTACACAATGGGAATTTATTGGCTCACAATTTTGAGAATAGAAGTCCAAAATATAGATGCGGACAAGGTTGTTTTCTCCCCGAAGACTAGCATTCTGGTGCTGGCTGCAGCCAATCCTTGGGGTTCCTTGGCTTTCCTGTCACATGGCAATGTCCCTCCTTTCCCACTGGTTTCCTACCTCTTCCTGTGGCCTTCTCCTTATAAGGCCTCCAGTAATCCAGATTAAGAGTCAGTTTGCCATACCTTAAAGAAAAACATCTTTAAAAGGTCCTATTTACAATGGATTCACACCTACAGGGATATGGATTAAGATTAAGAACATGTCTAAATTGAGGTACATGATCACACAGTTACCATGATTTTTTTTTCCTGACAGCTTCATGTCAGGAAATGAACTATGCAAAACAATGTACTAATTTTTAAAACCTTTAATTTTTCCACTTATTGGCTGATCTTTAAGTGACTGAATCTTTGATCACTCTTAACTGAAAACAAGACCATGGTTTTGCTTCACTATTTTTTTATAGTAATTCTGAGGAGTTATAGGGAGTTCATTCAGTTACATTGTAATACTGATCCTTTTATTGAATTTGTAAATAAAATTCATGCAGTTGCTTTTCTCTTGACATGTATTAGCCCAATCTTACAGATTGTTTCCTCCCTTAGGTAATGGAAGAGAGGAAATGTAACCAATGACTCTGGAATAATATGGATGAAGATGGGAAAAACTTGTTTAATGGGTAAGAAAGAAAACTATAATAAAAAGTTATTAATGAAATAATTTGTAACTTCAGTTTTATGTATGGCCATTCTGCAAGAGGTGGCCAAGGTTGGGCTACTATTGGAGTGATGATCAATGACTATTCTTTGCCCTATTCCTGCTCTGAGCTCCTACCACCTATTCCTTCTCACCCTTGTAAAGTTTTAGTAACCATAAATTAAACTAGGAGGGAGCACAGCTGTATTTGAAAATAAAGGTGGGACCTGGAGACCAGCAAATATACTAAAACCATGCCTAGGGTGGGTTTGAAGCTTATTGGTGATTGGACAGAGACTGTGTCTGTTATAACCTGTCAAGAGTAATTAGCCACCCCTCCTTTTTCTCCAGATACTGCCAGCTGATGGGATGTTAGCTTCATGATGGGGATTCTGTTAATTTGAACAAGTACAGATTATGTATTAGGCAGCAATCAAATAGAATTCCACAGAAAACCCAAGAAAAGGTTTGACTAAGGTTATGAGATATAAACATTTTTTTAAATTACACAAGTCAGTCCATATGTTCTTATTGTCAATTATTCAAACATTATAGATAACCAAAACCCTCTACCTGAATCTTAACCCCCTCCCAAAGATAATCAGTATAAATTATATCATATGTATTTGTGCAAACCTTTATCTTTACCTAGAGGTTAAAAACATGGGCTCTGGGGCCAGACAATTTTTGACTAACCACTACTAACTTGACATTTGGACAAGTTAATCTCTCTGTGCCTCAATTCCTCAGGTACAAGGAATTGCCTAGATCAATAGCAGTGTTGAGGATTAGTTAATCCATGGAAAAAAACTTGGAATGTACCTGGAACATAGTAAGTGTTCAATAAATGTTAGCTATAATTATCCTGTTTATCCCAGTTAGCATTTTTATGTATCATCCTTCCACAGAAGAATCTTTCTCATATACATTCCCAGAGTTAAACCATCTTGGATAAGGTTAACCATGATGGTTAGGGTTTTTAAAATTTTTTTTCATGAACATTTTCTTTTTGGTTTCATGCTTCATTTCTCTCAGATCATGTTGCAAGACTATTTCTCCATATCTGAAGATATATGTGATGTTTACAGATACAGAAGAATAAATAACCATCTTCAGTCCATTATAATTTCATCTTGCTTGTAAAAGTTGTATCCATTGTCAGAGCAGGATGCATTATTCTCATATTTCTAGGTAGCTGTGTCAAATTTTCAGTTAACGTAAAATTCCTTCAGTCTATTTGAAGGACAAGTTTTCTTGAGTTTCATTTTTCTTTGATGTCTGTTTAATGGCTTTCTAAGCACTTTCTAAGGTGATGCAGGCAAATACCTATTTTAAGAAAGGATACTGAAAGAGTCATCTCCTTGTAGTATTTCCCTCCTGAATTTTCCATTTACTTGATTAGATTATTATGGTCTCTTCTATCTGCTATGACCATTGTGAGGCTCTTTTAGAAGATTCATTTATAAAAACAAAAGTTAGCATTTGCTAAGTATGTAATTTGTGCCAGGCAGTGTTTTAAGTTCATTACTCATTTATTCATTATCTCATTTAATCCTGTCCTCCACTTATGAGGTTGATACTGTTATTATCTTCATTTTACAGCTGAGAAAACTGAGGCTCAGATTAAGTAACTTGCCCAAAGTCACATTGCAAGTGGCAACTTCAAGATTCAAACCTAGCCCCTATGCTCCAAAGCATGTGCTGTTGACCAAGGTGCTGGCCTGAAGTCTTACAAGGTTTGCTAAAGTGGGTATGAATTTAAATGACACTAAAGCCAAATATCTCCTGAAGTAGTCACCATAACTAAACCATTTATGCTTACCTATAGGAAGGAAAATTTTAAGACATATATCTTCTTAAGTATGGGGAAAATGATGATATGAGATGACTATTTGTAAATATATTTTTTTCTTGACTATACTTATCAGATTACTGCTGTTTTTGCTTTATCACCAGTTGTCTGTAGTAGATAGAAATCACCTGAACTACCTAAAGAACAATACATGTTAGGTCAGAGTGAGTTGATTTGTAGACTACCATTTAGCTGCTATTCATAGAAACATGCAGTCAGAGAGATTGAGCTGTGCAGCAGTTTGGAACTGATTGGTTATTGGAAATTGCTCTTTTTGTCCTGTTAAGTAACATTTGAATGATAGCAGAAAGTTGTGTGAGAAAAGAAAAGCCAAGAGAAAGAAGACTTTATTGGTCTTACAGAGTGTCACCTATAAGCAATGGTCAAAAAGTAAATGTACAGTAAAACTGACATTTATATAGGACCTGGAAGAAGTTATAGTATGTGGTTTTTGTTCTGGTGTGTATCTTGTCAGAGAGAAGCATTGTCTTGTTTTTTTTCTTCAAATAACAATTCATTTCCTGTTGAAATATTGTTGAGTATAAAGACTTTGCCACATTTAAAGTTATCAACAAGCACGCTGATAAAAATGGTGTGGTCTCTCTGCGTGGAATCAGTGCTGTTTTCCTTTTTCCTCTCTCCCTTGCTTTGACCCCTTTCCTTTATTTATTTGAGAATTTCTTCTGAATGTTGATCAAAGTTATGGCTCTCAGTGTACGTATCTTTTAAATCAGCATTCAGGAGCTTTTTGAAATTAAAACTATTTTCATAATATACTAAGATGTTATTAGTTTTTTCCACTCTTATTCTCTTGTGAATGTCTGGTGAAGTTTTCAATATGTGATACTGCAGAAACTGATTGGAGAATCCAACTGCCTTCCAGACAAAATATAAAACAAAGCCACTCTTCCCCATAAACTTTCTTTGTTGCTTTGGAAAATTTGTTTCTTTTCCATAAAAATTATTCCTTACCTTAACATGAAATCTACTATTTTTAAACAAATTAATAAACATTATAAAAAATTGTTTTAAATTCTAATATGATTTTAACCCACATAAAATTCTTTGGGGTCTTTGGTAATTAATAAAAGTATAATGGGGTGCTAAGACCAAATTTTGAGACCTGCTCCCACAGGGTCAAAAATTTGAGCAAAAATTAGAGACTGATTTTAATATATGGTTCAGGGGTTAGAATGCATATAGTTGATCATTAAATTAGAGTTCAGGAAGCACTGCTATCCATTACATTATGACTAATATTATCAGATGATAAGGCTATAATATTTCTGAAAATGTTAACCATTTATTAGACAGAAGAAACTTTTATTTATTTATTTATTTATTTAATTTATTTATTTTTGTTACATATCCCCCCTTTCTGCTTGTTCTTGCTGTGTTCATTTTTGTGTTCTTCTGTGTCTGCTTTGTCTCCCCCTGTTGCGGTGACGCGCTGAGTCAGCTCACCGTGCAGGCAGCTTGCCCCGCTCGTGGGCAGCTCTGCTCTGCTCGTGGGCAACTCACCTCTGCTCGTGGGCGGCTCTGCTCTGTTCAGGGGCAACTTGCCCTGCCTGTGGCGGCTTTGCCCTTCCCGTGGCGGCTTTTTGCCCTGCCCACGGTGGCTCTGCCCCGCCCACGGCGGCTTGTCCTCTCAAGGTGGTCTGCCCGCTCGGAGAGGTCCTTGGGAACCGAATCCAGGGCCTCCCATATGGTGAACCGGCGCCCTGTCCACAGGGCTACAGCTGGCCCCTGAAACTTTTATTTAGAGTTCCTGTTTCCCCTGTTTGCCTTGCACATAACTCATCTCATTTATGCTGAGTGAATAAAAATAAATGCTGATTTTGTTTTACTACTGGTATGTCCCCTATAGGCAAGATTAAGCAAATTTTGTAAATGTTGATGGTTAGTAAGTTATTTGTGTTTATTTATAAATTAAGCAAAATTTAAATGTGGCATATTTGGGAAATCTGTGGAATATTATAGAGTGTGCCGTTTAGCTTTTTAGTTACTGTGTCCTAGCCTAACGTGATCACATTAGGCGGGGCTCACTAGATTTGCGTTGAGAAGCACTGTAGTTTGTTTCTACATCAGAACATTATAATGCCACATGACACATCTAACTACACTCTAGTGACATTCTGATAAGTTGAGGTTGTGGCTGGCAGTCTAGAAAAGTGAAAAGAGCACGTTTTTCATAATTGTGCTAGAAGAGAGTATGTTCGAGATTATAAGGAGCTGTGGAAATCTGGACTGAAAGGAAAAAAGGAGAATTTGGTTCGAAGTAGGAACACCTCCAACCTCTGCAGTGACCCAACTCATACCGAACTTAGACTGTCCTTTGTATTGGTTGCTCCCAACTTTGAAAAGGACCTTAATGTCTGTCTGTCTTATTTATGTAAAGCACACGGTATATAATTTCAAACTCTTATAAAACTACTACATAATAAGCACACCCTACTGGTGAAATAATCTTAACAAGGCTTTGCACTAACCTCCTAAATCTGCAACAGAGATGAAGCCCTTATTGCCACTCCAAGATAAATTAAGCCACTGAACGAGAGCACAGCAAGCCTGTAGAAATTCCAGAGAAGTTTCATTTAGTTTTGCCCAGTGTGGTTCCAGATTGAGGTGGATGTATTGTAGAGGATCACAACAATGCTGGTTCAGTAGTTTGCAAGTCTGTGCTAATCTACACAGATCTGGTAGTGTAAGATGATTCAGAATCAGTTGAATGAGCTCATCAGGTAGTTTATCAAAATATCCATTAGTTGGCCCTTCTCTGAAGGTAGCATTGCCAGACTTTTTGTTAAGATTATCCATTACACAATCATTGTTTTCTTCTAGATCGTCCATATTAAGTGACATCTTGAGAGAAAACAGTGGCTTTTCCTTCATACCATGTAGCACAAATTGGGAAATAAGGATTTACAGAACAAGCCAGAATTCTATTGACTGCTCCAGGATGATAGGATTCTAGAACATGAACAGCTGTAGGATATATCCCAGATAAAATGGTCACAGGATGCACATAGGAAATGCAAAAGTTGACACTCATCCATGTGGCCTGAAATTTGCATGCCTGTATCAGGTACAGATGCTGAAATATCACATTCTTTTACCCAGCAGGGTCCGAGAGAGGCGCACGCCACGGACTTCACTAGCGACTAGGCAGTGCACAGAGGCTGGGGCACAGGGACAGCTCCCAGACACCCCCAGAACAATCTTTTATTTTACAGAATTAATTGAGCATCTGCTGTGTGCCAGGCTCTGTTCTGGGGGCTGGAAATATGTCAGTGAACAAAACAAAAACACAAAGATCACTGCCTTCTTTTTTTAATTTTTAATTTTTATTTTTAAAGAAGCTTTAGACTACATAAATGTTACATAAAAAACATAGGGGATTCCCATATGCCCCACCTCTTCTCCCTCCCACACTTTCCCACATTAACAACAACCTTCATTGCTAAAATTGATGGACACATATTTAAGCATTGCTACAAACTGTGGACTTTGGTTTACATTATAGTTTACACTCTATCCTGCACAATTTTGTAGCTTATGACAAAATATATTAAGGCTTGTATCTGTCACTGCAATGTCATGCAGGACAATTCCAGTGCCCCCAAAATGCCCCTATATTGCACCAATTCTTCCCTCTCCCTCCCCTCAGAACCTCTGGTAGCCACTGCCTTTATATCAGTGATGAAAGTTCTTCTATTGCCAGAATAACAATGTCTATAATAGAATAACAATAAGTCTACTTTAGTCCATTGTTCATTCCCCAATCTTGAGGATTTTGGGATGATGATACCCACTCTGTTTCTAATTGAGAGGGGGCTTAGATCCCATGGGGCAGATGGATGGAACTATCTTGCTTGCAGTTGCAGACATTCTCTGTTCCTTGGCCTAACCTGGGCATGGGTGTTGTCCATCATCATCATCTCCTTGTTAGTTGTCCTGGGTGAGTCCAATCATGCTACTTTGCATTACAGCCTTTGAGTCTTTTGCTCGAGGCACAGCTCCTTCCTCAGGGGAGTTTCTGAGTTGATGGCCACTGTGGATTTTGAACACTAATTGGTAGTTTCTTAATGGCTGAGTGTTGAGGATAGAGTGTGAACAATGGGATTTTCATGTTTTATAATTTTTTTTTTTTATAAAAGGTACCAAATGGTTCAGAAGTTTTCAAATCTTACATGGGAGCCCAATATAGCAATAAAGATGGCCCATCCAGTTGCCCTTATGGATAATTTAATCTTGCTTGTTTTCAAAGTGAGTCAGTTTTTTAAGAAACTTAAAAAAAAAAAACTAATGTTAAATTTATTCTAATTTTTTGCTTTATTGGGACTGCTTATTTTATAGTTCCTTCAAGTGTGCAGTTAGGTCTTTGATTGTAGTGCTTTTTTTTTCTTCTTTATTAGAGAATCTGTAGGTTTACAGAACAATCATGCATACAATATAAGATTCCCATATACCACTCTTTTACTAACACCTTGTATTTGTGTGGAAGATTTGTTATAATTGATGGAAGCAGATTTTTATAATTGTACTATTAACTACAGTGCATTGGTTAACTTAAAGATCACTGTGGGGGCCGGCCGTATAGCCCAGTGGATAGGGCCCCGGTATACCACATGGAAAGCCCCGGGTTCGGTTCCTGGGGACGTCTCCTAGCAGGCAGACCGCCTTGAGAATGGCAAGCCGCCATGGGTGGGCAGAGCCACCGTGGGCAGGGCAAAAAGCTGCCACGGACAGGGCAAAGCCGCCAGGGGCAGGGCAGGTCGCCCGCGAACGGAGCGCAGCCAGCCACCCGTGAACTGAAGCAGAGCCAGCTGTGAATGGAAGCAGAAGC
>PVKH010029706.1:0-12613 GCA_004027955.1 Chaetophractus vellerosus | reverse complement strand
GGGAATGGGATAGAACCTGGAGAAGCCCTCAGTCCCATCCAGCCCCGCCCTTACCCAAGAGAAGCAGTCTTGGGCAGGTCCCCCTTTCCCTGGCTCTCTGGGGGAAGCCCCAGCAGGGTCTGTGACCTGTGCAAACAGCCTACCTGCCTCCCCTAGCACCGGAGCTCTCAGGGACCGAGGTCCAGGATGAGACGGGACTGTCTACCACCTTTCTTTGAATCAACCAAACCCCAGAACTCTGCAGAGGGAGAGCTGAGGTGTGGGGTGTAACAGGGGCTCTCAGGTGCTGCCTCCTCCCCTTCTCGCTCACCCCTCCTGAGGGAGCACCTTAATCCTCAGCTGGGATTCTGACTGGCCTCACACCTCCATCTCGCAGCCCCTCTGGGGAAGGTGGATGCTGGGGGGAGAGAAGCCACCTGCGTTTCACCTTCCTGCCTCCCAGGGCCTGGCTGCTGTTGCAAACCACAGGGATACTGTGAGGATACGGACAAGGGAAGGGGGAGAGCTCTCTCTCCAGTCCCTCAAAGACATTCCCACAGAGCCAGGAATGCTGGGCTCCCTCCAGGGGAAACATTCTCCAGGGAGGTGTGGCTGGGCAGCTGGAGAAAGCATGGGGGGCGGGCACAGGGGGAGGAGGCAGAGCCCCCAGGTGGGGTAAGGGGCTGGGGCAGGGCTGGGGGCTCTTTGCTCCTTTCTGCGTTGGGGGCAGGAGGTCCTGCCAGGGGACAGCTTCGCTCACCTGCTGCTGGTTCTCCCGCTGGGAGTGGAGTCGCGCCTGGATGCACTCCCGGGTCTCCTGGAAGGCCTGTCTCTGGGAGACCTCAGCTGGGTAGTGGGTACAGACGCCCACGATGTTGGTGCAGGAGAAAATAAGGACATTGGAGACAAGCTGCAGAGAGACAAGCACACGGAGTTCAGGGCAATGGAGTGACTACCAGGCACTGGCTCTCCTGACCCCAAAGCCTGGAATCCCCAGCCCCCTGCTTAGCAAATACACACCTAGCTGCCAGCAAACTGCACGGCACACACGGCAGACTGCTAGGAAAAGCCGAGCCTGATGGCTGTCAAAGCACAAAGCCTGGCTGGCCTGGTATGGCCCCGAAGGACAGCAGGTCACTGAATAACCTACTGAACATGTCCATGAGGACCACAGAGTGAAAGAAGTTCCATGAGTGCAGGGATTTCACTTTTTGAAGGTGTAATACAGTCCAGCACAGGACAAAGGGCTGCCATTCCAGAGAGAAGCCGTAGCTTATTACTCCCCAGAGAACAGCACCAGTGAATCAGGTTCTTGCTGGCCACCCATCAGATAGTCGGCACCTGCTCAGCGCTGTTGAGATGAAAGTAGAGATCAGCGGCCACGGCTGAGCTCATCTCCTTTCTTCCTAGGTTTCCAGTCTTTCTCTGGGTTTCCATTTTTTCCCCACCATGCCAGCTTGAACATCTACCATCTCTCCCCCTGCCTCCACCCTGACCCTCTGTGTGTTCAAAAATACCACTGCCACTTCAAACAAGCAGAGACCACGTTGTAATTCTATTGAAAGGAATATTTACTGAAAAACTAAGGGAAAACACAATATATCCCACAAAAGCTATTTTACATAGCACATTTCAGAGACTAGGGACCTGATATTCAGCCAATGCCAGGTACAGCTCCTGGGGGACCTGATCCGGGTCCTACCCTTCCAGTCTGCAGGGGCTTCAAGCTGCACTGCAATCACTCCCTCCCAAAATTTAATTCTTAGTCCCAACTCCAGAGAGGTGCCCCGGTCAGCCCTGAACCCTCTGTTGTGGCTGCTCTGGGCACTTGTCCACCTAGATCCCAAAAAGCCTTCCTCTGGGACGTGAGCCACCTAGCAGTGCCCTGGCAGATGGCACACACACCCTTCTTCTACGGACCTCTTTGTCTCTGGAACCTAGAAGTTCTGTCCTTGAGTACAATTCACTCTACCTGAAGCCTCTTCCCAGCCCAGCTTTTTGGTGGCCCTGACCTTGGCCTGGGGTCCTCAGCCAGCACCTAGCCCCGCAGGCCGTGTGGATCTCAGGCTGTGTGTGGGCTCCGCCTTTTCCTAGTTACTTCCTCTACCACGTCTGCCCTGTTCAACCAACAGAAAGAGATTTGCCCTTTCTTCCCATTTCAAAATCCCATTCTCTCCTTGGCTGTACAATGAATTCTAGTTTCCTGGCTAAAAGGTGCTCTGAGGCCCCCTCATATGCCAGAGATACCTCACAGATGCCCCCTGGATGTGGGAAAGGGCAAGTTCAGGTCACCAGTTCTGCCAACGTGCCAGCTCCTCCTGGTGATTCCAACAGCCTCCCACCCCAACCCCATCCAACTCAGAATCCTATCATTACCACTTTAAAATATTTAGACTCTGTAGGGGGCTGGCTGTAGCCCAGTGGATAGGGCGCCAGTACACCACATGGGAGGCCCCGGGTTCGGTTCCCGGGGACCTCTCCAGGCGGGCAGACCGCCTTGATGGGGCAAGCCGCCGTGGGCGGGCAAAGCCGCTGTGGGCAGGGCAAAAAAGCCGCCATGGGCAGGGCAAAGCCGCCACGGGCAGCACAAGTCACTCGCGAACGGAGCAGAGCCGCCCACGAAACAGAGCTGAGCCTCCCGCGAAAAACAGAGCTGAGCCGCCCACAAAACGGAGCTAAGCTGCACACGAAACGGAACAGAGCCACCCACGAGCGGGGGCAAGCCGCCTACGCGGTGGGCTGACTCGGCGCATCGCCGCAACGGGGGGGGGGGAGACAAAAAAAGCAGACATAGAAGAACACAAAAACGAACACACAGCAAGAGCAAGCAGAAAGGGGGGGATACGTAACCAAAAAGTAAATGCATAAATAAATAAATTCATATTTAAAAAAGAAAGAAACTGTAAACATGTGGCATAAAAACCCAGCCTATTTATAACAAGGAAAGAAGACCCGCTCTACAGAAACTTACAGTTCAGTCCAGGAGATAAGATATAAAGACAGAAGGTGAACCAGCATATAAAGTAATTGATTCATACCAGGCAAGAGTTGGAGACGTTGGGGTGGGGGTAGGGGGGTAGTGCCGCCGCGATGAGAGGAGACTTTCGGCAGACCCAGGGTATGCTGGGCCTCTGAGTTAGAAGGCATCTGGCCAGGTGGGGTGCGTGGGAAAGGGCATCCCTAGAGAGAGATGCCAAGGAGATTTACCCATGGGGAGGCCCGTGTCCCCAGGGCACTCTGGGTCCTTAAGTAAATGACCCAGGCTTTCTGACTCTAAAGTGTACAGAAAGAACATATAACCAGAAGGTAGGCAGGAGCCAGATGGAAGAGCTGTCTGAATGTCAGGCTGAGAAGGCCAGGCACAGTCCTTGTGCAACGGGAGCCACTAAAGACTGCTGAACCAAAGAGATGAGGAAGTAAGACTAAAGGCATAGACTACAGGGACTTTTGAAGAACCTTCTAGTTAGAGGAGATCTATTTGGAAGAAGAGAGGAAGGTGCCAGAAGATAAAATTTTGAGTGAGACCAGAGAAAATGGGGAGAAAAAGATGAAAAGCTAGCCTCACACAGGATGATCCATCCAATCAATGTAATTCACCACATTAATAGACTAAAAAAAGAAATATATATATATGGTAATTTCAGTAGATACTGGAAAAGCATGACAAAATTCAACACCTATTCATGATTAAAAAAAGAAATTCTCAGCAAATTAGGAATGGAACAGGAGTGCCTCAATCTGATCAACAGAGACACAAAAGTATGATGTTAGCTGCAGGTACAAAAAATCTACAGCTAACATGACACTCAATGGTAAGAGATTGAATGTTGTCTGTCCCCTCTCATCACTCCTATTCAACATTGTACTGAAGGTCTTAAGAAAATGCAGTAAGAGAAGAGAAAGAAAGAAATGCCATACAGATGGGAAAGAAAGGAATAGAACTGTCTTTATTTGCAGATGACATGACTGTCTATGTAAAAAGTCCTACAGATTCTACAAAGAGCCACCAGAATTAATGCATGAGTTTAGCGAAGTTATAGGATGCAAGATCAAAATACAAAAAGCGATTGTATTTCTATACACTAGCAATGAACAATTAAAAGTGAAAATTTTAAAAGTACCGTTTAGAACTGCACTAAAATCCTTTAAATACTTAAGTATAAAGATAACAAAATATGTGTAAGACCTGTTCGCTGAAAACTACAAAACACTGATGAAAGAAATCAGACTTAAATAAATGGAGAGAAATATCATTTCATGCATTGGAAAACTCAATATTGTTAAGATGTCAATTCTCTACCAAACTGATTTATAGATGCAACACAATTGCAATCAAAAGCCAACCAGCATTTTCTTCTTTGTGGAAATTGATAAGCTGAATCTAAAAATTATATGGAAAGGCAAAGCAACCCTAATATCCAAAACAATTTTGAAAAAGAAGAACCAAGTTGGAATCTTCACACCACTCAAGTTTGAGAATTAAGACAGTGTAGTACTGGCATAAGAATGGACATACAGGTCAATGGAAAAGAAGTGAGAACCCATCACTTCTTATATTTATGGTCAGTTGATTTTTGACAAAAGTACCAAGACAATTCAAGGGGGAAAGAAATGTCTTTTTCACAAATGGTGCTTGAAATGAAGTTGGACCCTTCCGCTGCTTCATACCATATATGAAAATTAACTCAAAATGGTGAGAGACCTAAATGTAAAAGCTATAGCTATAAAACTCTTAGAAGAAAACTTAGGAGAAAATTTTCATGCTTTTGGATTAGCCAATGGTTTCTTAAGTATGATACCAAAAGCACAAATGACAAAAAAAAATTGGACTTCATCAAAATTGAAAACTTTTGTGCTTCAGAGGACACCATCAAGAAAGCAGAGACAACACAGAGAATGGGAGAAAATATCTGCAAATCATATATCACAGCCTGATTATTGACAAATGTATAAAGGCAATTCAATGGAGAAAAGATAGTCATTTTCAACAACGGTGTTACAACAATTAGATATCCATATGATAAAAATGAACTTCACAAAATATACAAAAATTAACTCAAAATGGTTTAAGAGGCCTAAATGTAAAGCCTAAAACCACAAAACTTTTAAAAGAAAACATAGAACTGTGAGTTAGGCAAAGATTTCTTAGATACAACACCAAAAGCATGATTCATAAAAGAAAGAAAATTGATAAATTGGATTTCATTAATATTAAGAACATCTGCTCTTCAAAAGACACTGTTAAGATAATGAAAAGCCAAGACACAGACTGGGAAAAACTATTTGCAAATGACATACCTGTCTGATAAAAGACTTGTACACAGTCTCTCAAAACTCAATAATAAGAAAAACAAACAACCCAATTTTCAAAAGAGCAAAAGCTCTAAACATTTTATCATAAAGATATAAGGATGACAAAATAGCACATAGAAAGATGCTCAATATCATTAGCCACCAGGGAAATGCAAATTCAAAAGAAGAGAGATACTACTGTATACCTATTAAAATGGCTTAAATTAAATTCAAATTAAAAAATAAAAGAAAAGGCACTGAAAACACATCTAGTACTAGTGAGAATGTGAAGCAACTGAAACTCATACCTTGCTGGTAGAAAAGAAAAATGATAAAGCAACTTTAGAAAACAGCCTGGTAACTTCTTATAAAGTAAAACGTATACTTGCTATATGACCCAGTAACCTCCCTCCTAGGTATTAAAATGAGATGCAATGAAAACTTATTTTCACACCAAAACCTATATGTGAATATTTATGACAATTTTATTCATAAGCACCCAAAACTGGAAACAACCCAAATATCCTTCAACTGGTGGTATAATCACGATAGAATGCTACTTGGTTTAAAAAAAAAAAAAAGGAACAAACTAGCGATATACCCAACTATGTGGATAAATCTCATGTGCACTGTGCTGAGTGAAAGGAGCCAGGTGCAAAGGGCCACACACTCTATGGTTCCATTTATATGTCATTCTGGAAAAGACAAACCCATAGGGACAGGAAACAGGTCGCTGGTTGCTGGCAGGTGGGGGGGGGGCGCATTTTTTGGGGTTGTTGCTCATATCTTGACTGTGCTGGAGCTTATATATGTATATGCAATTGTCAAAACCTGCAGAATTGTACACTAAAATGGGTGAATTTTATTGTATGTCAAAAGAACAAGAGGAAGATCCAGGAAGGACTAGGAGAGAGAATGTGAGGGGCTAGCTGGACAGGTAAAGGACAGCCTTACCTCTCTCCGAGGCCAGAGGCTATTTTGAGACTTGACCTCCAAGGTAATTATCAACTAGCTGCTGGCAGCCGAGTCTCCACTAATCCTTTGGGCCTCTCCTGCTGTAATCGGACTCCTCCTGCAGCCAGAAGGCCAATGGTAACATTTGGTGCAAATCCAGGTAAGACCATGCGCAGTAACCCAACAGGAGTCCAAATGGCTTTGCGAGGCTTAATACGCCTCGATGCTCATCTCTCTCATTCACTAAAAACAAAACCCCGTGAGCCGGAAGAGGGTGCTGAGTTTGCAAGCAAGACTGTTGAGAGGGGGGATTTCAGCAAATTGGACCTGAGAGTGAAAAAGTCAGAGATTAATTTGCCAATCTCTCTCTCGCACACTCACACACATACACACACATGCACACACATACTCTCATGCTCACAGCCCATTCGCCAAAAAAAGCAGGAATCTGTGCCCCAGGGGTTAATAAAGATGCTAAGGCCCCTGTGCAGAATTAAGAGATGCTAAGGCCCCTGTGCAGAATTAAGAGAGCATCAGTAAAACCTGATGGATTTCTACTGACAGCCTCCTGGGAAGGAGCCTATAGCTTGAGAATGATCTCACACCTCAGGCACAGAGATGGTTTGTCTAAATGCTGACCCGCTCTCTCCTCCACTAAAAACATTGAGCGAATATTGAGCCCCTTCATATGCCCCCACAGAGGCAGATACAGCAAAGGACTTAATTAGTAAATAATAACAGGTATCGCTCAATGATGAGACTTCAAAACAGCATGGTAAATAGGACCTGATTAAGGGTTTGTTGGTTTTCCCTGAGAGAGAAAGAGCGAGGGTGACGCTCCCCCACCAAGCACCAGGGGAAGTAAAGGGGAGTCCTGACAATACAGCAAGCCTCAGCCTGGAAAGAGGCCCCAGCTTCTACTTTTAGAACAAGCCCTGCAAGGGATTCCGGTCCAGATGTTCAGAACCAGGTGGTCCTAGGGCCACACCTGGAGAAACCTGGTACAGAGGGAATGTTTGGGATTATATTTTCAAAGCCAAAACCCAGGGGAGATGCCTATGAATATTTACAACTCCCACCTGCATTTCTTAAAGCCCAGCACTTCTGAAACTCAATCTCCAGCTGCCCGCAGGCTGCAGCTTTTATTTGGGCCACGCCTGTGAAGTTACACTGCCCAGCTTGTGCCTAGTGTCTCCTTAGCTGAAGCCTGATAGTAATCCAAACAGCTGGTTTAAACACTGCAATCCTTTCTGCCTCTCCTCTCAGAGCTTTCAGGGGGATCCGTGGGCCTGCAGCAATATGTTTGCTGCTCCCCAATCCTGGGAACGGCTCAGGGCAAAGAGGAATGAGGAATGAACGGGTCTGAAATAGAAGGAAATGAGTTGGGGGCCAGGGATGGGGAAGACAGGAGACTCCTGCGATATCGTCTATTTTGCATGGTTTCTGTTACAGTCAGCTTGTCCCTTTATCCTAAAAGGCAGTATGGTTTGTGTATGTGCACATGCGCACGCGTGGGTGTGATCAGAATGCCCTCGGAAGCCAGATTAAGGGGTAAAGGGAAAACCAGAATGCTCTTAAATTTGAATTTCTGATGCACAGTGCATAACCATTTAGTATGTCTCGTGTAATACTTGGGCTATACCTATACAAACAAATAATTTGCTGTTCATCTGAAATTCAAATTTAAACTGGGAGGTCCATATTTTACCTGAAAACCCTACTAGGGAGTCTTTTCAAACCATACCTATGCGCCCTCCCCCAATTCTGACAACCCTGGCTGGGCTCAATCACGCTAAGGGATCACCAAGTTCCCAAGCCACCCTACTCCCTCTTCCAGATCCTCCACTCACAGTGGCTCACGCCAAGGAAGGAACAGACGCCTCTGCCTTTTCTCTTCACATTAAAGTCTAAAATCTCCTCAGTAAAGTAGAAGCCAAAGAGCTGGGATGTGGTCTTTCAAATCCGCCCACCGCCAGAAGGGGTCTGGAGACTGTTGAGCAGCTCCCACTCCTCTGAGTATTAGATTAAGGGGGGGAGGAGGTCTTCTGCCAGGGAACCTGAACACACAAAACTAACAACTCAACAGCTGAAGTAAAAGGAGCTGACAAGAGTTTCTTCCTTGTGTGACAATTTCATTTGTCCTTCACGGCAGTGGTGGGAAGCTCAGGAGACCTCAGTAGAATCCCATTAAGATATAAAATAAAATCAATCAAGGAAGAATAATCCTAAATTACATACTTAGAAGGCATATCTACACAGTTCCTTGAATACTGCACAATGCTCAATTAGGTGCTTAATGGCTTTTAAAAAATATTACATATTTTAACTCCTTCTTTTTTTTTATCATAGTGACACCTCTTTAATTTTTTTTCCTTTACAAAGATAGATTGCTGTGTGGTTTTTCAGTGATAAAAGTTGCCTAATCTCTGATAGTTTTTATTTATTTTTGAAAGTGTCTTTAGGCCCTATTTTTTTTTACTTTTTATTTCAAAATACTTAAAAACATGCAGGACAGTTACAAAAATAAAGCAAACCCACACAGGGACCTCCAACATGCCCCTATCCCCCCAGATACCCAGATCCACCTGTTTTAACATTTTGCCACATTTGCCGAATCTCTACCCATCTACCTATCAATCCATCTATTATCTATTTATCAACCCATTTTCTGAACATTTGAGTGTAACTTGTATATAACATGCTGCTTGAAAACTTAGTATTGCCATTTACATTTTCTAAGAATATTCACTTATGTAATCACCTTAATTGCAGTTATCAAGTTCAATAAATTTTCATATGTCCCAGTAATGTCCTCTTTTTAGACACATTTTATTGGAGAAGTTACAAGTTTACAGAAAAAGCAAGCAAAAATAAAGTTCCATACAACCCCCCCCACACACACACACAGTTGTCTCTATTAACACTTTGTATTAGTGTGGTACCTTTGTTACAATTGATGAAATGATACTATTATAATTACAGGCATAACTCAGAGATGTTGCAGATTCGGTTCCAGACCACCACAATAAAGTGAATATGGCAATAAAGCGAGTCACAAATATTTTGGTTTTCCAGTGCATATAAAAGGTATGTTCATACTAGACTGTAGTCTATTAAGTGTGCAACAGCATTATGTCTTTTAAAAAAACAATGTATATACCTTAAATAACAAATATTTTATTGCTAAAAAATGCTAACCATCATGTGAGCCTCCAGGGAGTTATTATCTTTTTGCCTTGATGTTGATGGCTGCTGACTGATCAGGGTGGTGGTTGCTGAAGGTTGGGGTGGCTGTGACAATTTCTTAAAATAAGACAGCACTTTAGTTTGCCACGTCAATTGACTCTTCCTTTCACAAAAGATTTCTCTGAAGCATGCAGTGCTATTTGATAGCATTTTACCCACAGAACTTGTTTCAAAATTGGAGTCAATCCTCTCAAACCCTGCTTTATCAACTAAGTTTATGTAATATTCTAAATCCTTTGTTGTCATTTCAACAATGCTCACAGCATCTTCACCAGGAGTAGATTCCATCCAAGAAACCACCTTTTGCTCATCCATAAGAAACAACATTTCATCCACTCAAGTTTTATCATGAGCTTGCAGCAATTCAGTCACATCTTCAGGCACCACTTCTAATTCTCGTTCTCTTTCTATTTCTACACATCTGCAGTTACTTCTTCCGCTGAAGCCCAGAACCCCTCAAAGTCATCCATGAAAGTTGGAACCAACTTCTTCCAAAATCCTGTTAATATTGATATTTTGACCTCCTTCCATAAAACATGAACGTTCATAATGGCATCTAGAATGGTGAATCCTTTCCAGAAGTTTTTCACTTTACTTTGCCCAGACTCATTAGTCTAAGGTAGCAATAGCCTTACAAAACGTATTTCTTCAATAAAAAGGCTTGAAAGTTGAAATGACTGCTAGATCCATGGGCTGCAGAATGGATGTTGTGTTAGCAGGCATGAAAACAACATCCATCTCACTGCAGTATCTCCAACAGAGTTCTTGGGGTGACCAGGTACATTGTCAATGAGCAGTAATATTTTGAAAGGAATCTTTTTTCTGAGCAGTGGGCTTAAATATTGTATAAACCATGTTGTAAGGAGATGTGCTGTCATCCAGGCTTTGTTGTTCTATTTATAGAGCCCAGGCAGAGTAGATTTAGCAGAATTCTTAAGGACCCTAGGACCTTCTGAATGGTAAGTGAGCACTGGTTTCAACTTAAAGTCACCAGCTGCATTAACCCCTAACAAGAGAGTCAGCCTGTCCTTTGAAGCTTGGAAGCCAGGCATTGACCTTTCCTCTCTAGCTATGGAAGTCCTAGATGGCATCTTCTTCCAATAGAAGGCTGTTTCGTCTATATTGGAAATCTGTTGTTTAGGTAGCCACCTTCATCAATGATCTTAGCTAGATCTTCTGGATAATTTGCTGTAGCCTCAACATCAGCACTTGCTGCTTCACCTTGCACATTTATGTTATAGAGGCGGCTCCTTTCCTTAAACTTCACAAATGAACCTCTGCTAGCTTCAGACTTTTCTTCTGCAGCTTCCTCATCTCTCTCAGCCTCACAGAAGTGAAGACAGTTAGGACCTTGCTCTGGATTATACAGTGGCTTAAGGAATGTTGTGATTGGTTTGATCTTCTATCCTGACTACTAAAACTTTCTCCAAATCAGCAATAAGGCAGTTTCATTCTCTTATTATTCGTATGTTCACTGGAATAGCACTTTTTAATTTCCTTCAAGAAATTTCCCTTTGTACTCACAATTTGGCTAACCATTTGGCACAAAAGGCCTCCTAGCTTTTAGTTCATCTTGGCTTTCGACGTGTGTTCCTTGCTAAGCTTAATCTTTTCTAGCTTTTTATTTAAAGTGAGAAATGTGCAACTCTTCCTTTCTCTTGAACACTTAAAGAGGTCATTGTAGGACTACTGGCCTAATTACAATATTGTTGTGTCTCAGGAAATAGGGAAGCCTGAAGAGAGGGAGAGAGTTGGGAGAATGGCCAGTCAGTGGAGCAGTCAATACACACAACATTTCTCGATTAAGTTCACTGTCTTATATAGGTGAGGTTTGTGGCACCCCAAAACAATTACGATAGTAACATGAAAGATCACAGATCACCATAATAGATACAATAATAATGAAAAAGTTTCAAATATCACAAGAATCACCAAAATGTGACCCAGAGACATAAAGTGAGCACATGCTGTCAAAAAAAAAAATGATGCTGAGACTTGCTTGACACATTCATCATTTCTAAGCCTTCACTGAAAGTACCCTTACTGTCCATATTTCTACCAACAGTATCTTCAAAGCAATCTAGGCCTTTTCTATCAACCATTTCACAATTCTTCCCAAATCTTTGCCTCACCCATTTATAAAAACGTTTCAAAATTTTTGGTATTTGCAATCACAGCACCCCACTCTCCTGGTACCAAATCCTGCTTTAGTTTGCTAAAGGCTGCCAAGGCAATATACCAGAAACTGGTTGGCTTTTACAATGGGGATTTATTAACTTAGAACCTTACAGTTCCAAGGCTGAGAAAAATGTCCAAATCAAGGCATCAGGCAAAGCTCTCTCCCCAAAGACAGGGCTGCTGACAATCTTAGTCCCCTGCCACATGACAGAACACAATGGTGGTGTCTACTGTCTCTTCCTTCAACTATGGCTCTTGTTGCTTTCAGCTTCTGGCTTCCTCCAGCTTTCTCTCCCCCAGATTCCACTGATGTCAGCTTCTGGCTTTCATGGTTTTCTCTCTCAGCTTCTGTGGGTTCCTTTCTGCGCTCCTGAGTCTTTTCTCTCTTCTCTGTCTTTCCATATTCATCCCATTTATAAAGGACTCCAATAAGAGGATTAAGACCCACCCTGGGCCACACCTTACTCAAGTAATCTAATCAAAGGCCCATGATTGAGGTTATTTAGTCAAAAAGTCCCAACTACAATAGGTTCATACCCACAGAAATGAATTAGCTCTAAGGACATGATCTTCTGAGGTCTACCCAGTTTCAAACTGTCATAGAGTCCCATAATGCACATATTGGTATACTTGATGGTGTCACTTTTTTACATTCTTTTTTTCTTTCTGCTTCTCAGCCTGAATCATTTCAATAGTCTTGCCTTCAGTTTTCACTGATTCTTCTGCCAGCTCCAATATGCTGTTGAAACCCTCTAGGGAATTTTTCAAATCAATTATTGTGGTCTTCAACTCCATATTTCTGTTTGGTTCCTTTTTAAAATTTCTATCTCATTACTGAGATTCTCATATTGTTCATCTGTTCATTCATCACTTTCCTAATAACTTTTAGTTCTTTCTCTGTGTTTTCCATTATCTCCTTTAGGATACTAAAGATCATTTTTTAAAAAAGATTTATTTTTTATTT
>PVKH010029705.1:0-12613 GCA_004027955.1 Chaetophractus vellerosus | reverse complement strand
AGAAAGGAGAAGCAGCTAGCAGGGTAGAATCTGGGGATCAGTGAGCTGAAAGGAGGTAGGAAACAAGCCACAGAAGAAGGTGGGTCAGATTGGGTAAAGAGCAGAGTGGGCCGGAGAAAGTAGAGAATGAAAAGGAGCCTCTGTGTGGTGTTGGGTGGATGGGTGCAGCCAGATTGGACTGACTTGCTTTTATTTGTTTTAAAATAGAGCCAGCACTTACGGAAGATACTGCCCTTTTGAATCTTCTAGTATGGCTCGGGCATATATTTGTAAGAAGATAAATATTAGGAGAAAGCAGTATGTGATGAATACCAAATGAATGGGCAGCTAATAAGCATAGAGGAAAAGATGTCTGTGGAGGGCCTTGAATACCAGAGACTTTGTTCATATTCAAAAGAATAATATCCCAGCATAGGGCCTAGCACATGGAGGGCAACCCAATAAATATTTTTTAAAACATTGTGCTACATGGTCTGCATTATCTATGAGATAAATGCTATTATTATCACTGCTTTAAAGAGTCAGAAACTCGGGTTTAGAGAAATTAAGAATCTTGTCCGAGGCCACACAGCTGGCGTATGATGAAGCACATTTTAAATCCAGGCCCTGGTTACTAACCACCACAATTGCAGAGCATTTCTGAGAAATGAAACATATGAAAACAGTGTGTGGAAAGTATAATAATGACTGCTCCCCCAAAGATGTCCATGTCCTAATTCCTGAAACCTGGGAGTATGTTATTTTATGTGGCAGAAGGGACTTTGCAGGTATAAGTCTAGAGTTTTGAAATGAGAAGATTCTCTTGGGTCATCTGGCTGGGCCAGTGTAACAACAAGGACCCTAATGAGAGAGAAGCATAAGAGGAGATGTGACCATGGGAACAGAGTTCAGAGAGAGAGATTTAAAAATGCTGAAGATGGAGGAAGGGCCGTGAGCCAGGGAATGCAGGCAGTCTCTAGAAATTGGAAAAGCAAAGAAACAGGTTCCCCCCAAAATCTCTGGAAGGAGTGCAGCCTGGCCAGTGCCTTGATTTTAGCCCTGAAAGACCCATTTCAGAATTCTGCTTTCCATAACTAAGGCCATAAATTTGTGTTGTTTTAAACCACTAAATTTGAGGCAATTTGTGACAGCAGCAATAGGAAACTAATACACAGTTTAATGGAGCAATGAAATAAAACAGAGAGACTGAAGGCAAGGAGACCAGCAAGGAGGCTCTTACAGCGAACCATCCAACCCTCAGGAGACCTGCAACTGTATTCTTTCAACTTTTACTTCCTTCCTGACACTAACTGTGTCTTTTAGCTTGGGTAGTCATATTTGGGGCAAGTGAATTATCCACTTATTTTTCTTATTAACAGCCTCACTTGAAAATAATCTTTGAGAAATGGTAAATTTGAGCAGGGTTGGCTAATTTTATTATTGAAGTGGGAAAAAGGTGATTCACCATGTCTCCCTAAAGTTTTCCCTTTTACCACATGTACTTATGGCATATTTTGAATAGGTGCTTACTTTGGCTGGTTTTTACATTGCATTTCCAGCCCAAAACTATCAGGATGATATAAAACACATTTTTATTATTTTAAGGGTTCTGTGTGGTACAGCTTGGGGGTGGGGTCAAGGGATAAAGAAAAAGGTGGCTTCATAGTGGAGAAGTATCACTTTCAATTATTCGTAGAACAACTTGACTGCGTTTTGGAATTTCCAGAGGAAATCACAGACGTGATGTCTAACATACAGTGACAGAGGTGATGTCTAAATTAAACATTCATGTTCCTTCACATGACTATTTGCTGAAATATTCATAGTAGAATATACTTTATTCCTTTTTATGATTAAAGTTTGCCCAAAGTATTCATGCTTATTTATGCCCCAGGGATTAGGATCATTGTTGATGTGATAGGCAACAGATTAAAGTAACTTTTTAATATTTCTGTTTGCTTTAATAGGTTGTAAGTGGGCTTAAAAGTATACCAGTAAATTCTAACCTGATAGCTTCCAAAACATGGATAGATAGATAGATAGATAGATAGATAGATAGATAGATAGATTGTAGCTTTATTCTAATAAATCTCAAATTTATATCTCCAGCATTAGAGAAATGTTGCCTATTCATCATTTCCAATTAGATGCTAATTTTCAGTTGAAGCTTAACATGTCTGGAACAGAACTCTTGCTTTCCTCACCATCCTTCTCTTCTTCCAGAGCTTTCCATCTCAGATAATGGTACCACTTTCCATTTAGTTGCTCAAACGAAACCTTGGAGCCATCTTGGATTCCTCATTTCATCTCCTGCCCACATCCAATCCATCAGCAAATCCTAGAGGTTCTGAAACCTTCAAAGCACATTCCACATCTGACCACTTCTCTCCACCACCTTTGTTACCACTTTGATCCAAACCACTAGCACCTCCACCCTGGGATGCTGTAGTAGCCTCCTAATTCATCTCTCTTCCTCTATCATTGTCTCCAGGATAGTCTTTTTGTCCTAATTGGCAGCCACAGTAATGCCTTTAAAACACAAGTTAGATCAAGTCATCCCCTAATCAGAACCACCCAGTGATGTCCTTTTACGCTTAAGGTAAACTCCAAGTGCTGTAATTGTGTTGTAAGGCTAACTCTATGGGGAGTCAAAGAACGAAGCACTCATTTCCAGTTGCTAGTATTAGGGAAACCTTCATGAAGGTTGAAGTTCAGGCTGGGTTTTGGACAATGAGTAGAATTTAGATATGTGGGACTTAAGGAACAGGCATTCTGCATACAGGGAACTGCTAAACAAAGGAACAGAGGCACAAAAGTCCAAGGTGCTTTTCTAAAGAAAAAATATTGACCAAAGAGAAGCCAGAGTCAATAATACCCCAATGGCCATAAATATTGATGTTCAAAAAAACCCAGTTGGCATGTCTGCTATGCATAAACAATTTTGCTACTATTCAGAAGGTTCTGGGCTAAAATTCAGACTCAAAAATTATTTACTGATTTTTTTTCTATTTAAACATTTAGGTCTATACGGAAAGTTTTTATAAATGTGTCTGATCTAATTTATGTGGTACCAACCAGGTGTCCCATGCTTTGCCAACACTCTCTTTTTATTTACTGTTTCTTTGGTATTTGGTCACTTTTATTAGTTGTTCCATGTCTCATCCTAGGAGGTAAGTCTGTCCAGTTTGTGTTTATAAGCATGGTTGACCCATGTAACCCTTGACCTTTAAGTTGATGAGCAATTCACCACTTACTCCGTCATGAAATAGGTATTCCCTGTATCAAATTTTGTTAGTAAGACGAAATAAAGAGACATGTCATGTGCTGTAAGGAGTCACTACCAGTTAATGAAAACGATTTACATTTTGTCCTTTTATAGGAATAATTTTTTTCAAGGGCTTTGAGAAATTGAATAAACAAACATATTTGAAATTGGATTTAGATTTTGATTAAGCATGATTGATCACAACTAGAATCCTTTGGTGGCTTGACACTATTCAAAGACAGATAAAGACAGTGCATTTCAATAAGTTCTTAAGAAAATATGCAGATGGGGTCTGGGCAGCATTCTTCTGTGTGCTGGGGTTAAAAGCGGTTCAGAATGGGAAGAGCTGAAAAATGCAGGCATTAGTTCCTCACAAGGCAGGCACTCTAAATAAAAGACCATTTCATAGACTGCACTTTTTAATGTGGACATTTCTAAAGTTAAGTTGAGCAATCAAATGTCAGAAGTAAAAATTAAATCACTAATTCTAACATATTCCTTTCCTAATTAAGAGCATTTTAACAGGGACCCGGTCTTATTTAGCCTTTGATCTCAATCTTGCCCGTGCCCAGGACTTAATAATGTTCTTTTTAGTGAATAAAAAATTTTTAGCCTCAAATGTTTTTCTTAGGCAGGTCCACAATTGACAAAGTGCGTGCCCTGGATATTGCTAGAGATGAAGAACTGATGTGCCAAAGTTTGGCCAAATTCTCCTAAAGTGAACCAGGGCTTAAAGAATAACAGTTCAAGGAATTAAGGAAGATGGAGACTTATCAAAGTTTTCTTCCAGATAGATCACATGATTTTGAAATGTTTAATTTTGAAACCTTTTAAACCCTAAGGTTTAAATGATAGCATTTGATAAATTCTGAAATGCCTCGAGTAAATGTGAAACTCAATTGATTATGTTTTTAGTATAGAAATATTGGTGGCTAATGGATTTATAAGACATTCTGGTAGGCTTACAATTAAGAGTCTTTGCTATCAGACAACCTTTGGGAAGCAGCTACTAGCGTATGTTTATAAGGGATGCGTATGCTGGGAAATTGTGGTCAAAAAGTCAAACAGTAAAACAGCAGAGTTCAAGCTAGTTCACATCAATATTTATGTTAATTTTGTAAACATATATTTGGTTGGTCGTTCATGGTAGACTAAGCTTTAGAGAAACACTTTTATGGAAACATATCAAAGATCAATTTTTTAAAAATCATTTGGTCACATGGAACTAGTTGATAATATTGTCCAAATAGCCTGCTAAGCAAATGTGTTGCTTAATTTTTTTAAGCCTATTACATGATTGAAATGTTCTTTATATCAACTAAATGGTTATTTGGGGGCAGCAGTGCTTATAATTAATAGTATTTTATTTTTAACCCATTAAATAAGCAATGGAGACTCATGGAATGGGTTCTCTTCAGGCTGCTGCTAATTAATTATGATATATGTTGCCTAAGTCGTATTGCTGTGTTGGCTGTGTAACCCAGCCATACCAGGGGGAAAAATGACTTGTTTAAACTGATTTGGATCTGTGGCATTTGATTACAAACATAAGTATAATGGGCTAAACCCAAACAAATTTGGACGCTAATTAACTGAGAACTCATTGACAACATAATTGTCACATAGGCTTTGAGTAAGCTCGACCCTCAGAAGTCTTTTGATCGTAAGAGTGTGGGCTGCTATTGGTCCTTTATGCACAGCCAAGGTGTGCAGAGTATTATTTTTCAATAACATTCATTGGCTTTTTTGTTTATGATATACAAAGTCATTATTTGGGGCCGGCTGTAGCTCAATTGGTAGGGTGCCGGTTTACCACATGGGAGGCCCCGGTTCAGTTCCCGGGGCCTCCTTGAGCGGGCAGACCACCTTGAGAAGGCAAGCCGCCGTGTGCAGGGCAAAGCTGCCCGCGAGCGGGGCAAGGCCGCGCAGTGAGCTGACTCGGCGGGTCACCGCAATGGGGGGGGAGACAAGCAGACACAGAAGAATGCAAAAAAAAAAAAAAAATGAACACAGCAGGAACAGGCAGAAAGGGGGGATATATATAATTTTTTAAAAAGTCATTATTTTATTTTGCTTTGTGTTTTGTTTTTAACCATTTCAAGAGTGATAGTGCTTTTCTTAGTTGTCAGGATTTTTCCCATTCACATTTTCCCCCCACAGGAACTAAATATTCTTTTACTTCAAACTGATTTCTTCACATTTTGGATCTCAAAATATGTCCTAGGAATTTCCAAAACTCCCTTCCCCTTATACGAGATGCTCACAGCATTCTTAGACAGTCAAAGGGGCCTTACATCTTCAAACCAGCTCAGTAAATAGCATGGTTTACATTAGGGCTCACTGTTTGTGTGCTACAGTCCTATGTTGTTGTTGTTTTAATTTTTATACTAGTAACGTATATACAACCTAAAATTTCCCTCTTTTAACCACATGCAGATATGTCATTCAGTGTTGTTAATAATGTTCACAGTGTTGCCAGTCTTCTAGACCTGAGCAGTGAAGCACGATGTGTATAAATAGAACACGAATGGGCTTCTTGAGGAAGCAATGTAAATGGTTTGCCATGGCAAAGGGATACACAAGGACCATGGGGCCCTTAGACCATAGTTCTGAAGTTTGTAGGTTAGTTCTATGCTATATTTAGGTCATTGAAATAACCACTTAAACCACATGTAGACCTGCTGCAAATATATTGAATCAGTGATATAATTATTTATTTCATTAAGGGGAAATAGATCTTTTATATAATGACCTTACAGTGTGTATCATTTTTATACGTGGAAAAATAAGCGCCTGTCATTTTCATGTTATTCCAAGGTCAGAGCCTACCACAGAGATCTTAATATTTGAAAAGTATTCTATTCACTGGAATCTCAGAGTTTAAAATAATGATTTTCTTAAAATACAGCATTCTGATGTGTTACATCTGAACTTTCTTGGTCAGGAAAATAAAATCTCCAATACCTCTTGTTTCTTACTCTACTCTTTCTACATTGTAAAAGATTTGGGTGCATTTTTCACTCCTTCAGCATTTTAATTAGCATTTGTCTATTGGTGTAGCTGTAGTGAGACTCAACAACTTTTGCAGTCACTGTACCTGCAGTCAAAATACTTGTACTATTTAAAAATCATTATAACTAGGTTAAAAACAGTGTTGGAAGTAAAAATCTATGGAAAGAATTATCAGAAATCATGTTTTGGTGGCATAGATGGATATGATAAAGATTTAGCGCATCTTTTTTATTTATATCAAGAAATATTAAGGAAATTCCTCTTATATCGTGCTGGATCCTAATTATTTAAAAAAAAAACCCTGAGTATTTACTTTAGGGGGGGATTATGTGATAAGGTATATTTCTGTTCTTTGAGAGATAATTAATTCAAATAATATTTTAAAAAGGAATTTATTCTAAGAAAAAGAAGTAATTAATGTTGAACAAACCTTTAAAATTATTAAATTAATGAAGGTGGCCTCAACTTTGGAACAAGATGATTAGACATATATGAAAACTTTTTGTGTGAGTGGTTAAAAATAGCTTCATAAAATAATTATATTTATGGTAATGATGAAAAGAACTCCAAAATAACTTGACTATAAACTCTGTGAGAACAGGGACCATATCTTATTAATTTTTAAACCCCATACTTTGAGTGCAGTAGACAGACAATAAGTGTTAGATGAATAATATTTTAGATTTTAAAAATTTAATTACATAACCTTATTTCTGCATAAAAACCATGTTTCTCATTTAAGAAATGTAGTAATTCTTAAAGTCTTTCTTCTGCATTTTTGTCATCATCAAATTTTTTAAAATTTGATCTAGCATGCACCCCTTCCTGCCATCTCATTCCCCCTGAATAAATAAATATTTTTTTAAAAAATAAATTACATCGGTGAGTGAAACACTGGGATTTGTCTGGCAGGTTCACTGTGCCTCTCAGTCCCAAATCTTCCTGTGATGGGGCTTCCTGGTGAAGTCCCCAGCAGACCTAGGCAAATCACTCCATCCTGAATGGGATTCTGAATCCCACTTCTGAAAGGACAGAAAAGTTTAGCCATATCATCTCAGGTCAAGAAAAATGTCAGGTTATTCTCAGACATTTGAAAATCGACTAAACTCCAGCTTTTAAGTAAAACATTAGCAGAAAAAAATTGTGGTAAACATATATGAAAAGAAAAGAAAAAAAGAGAGAGATGACCTTTCCCACAGACACTCAATTCACAAAAATGAATAGACTTGGCAAGCCCTTAACCAAAGCTTATATTATATACATGTAGCATCATTTTTAAATGGTGTACAATTAATTGGTTTTATTCCAGTTAAAATCATCTTCATTGTTCGGTGGGAACCATAGAAAGCACATAGTTTTCTAGTCATTTAATTCTTTCAAGATCATCTGCTTAGGATAGCAGCCAAGCCTGTGGAAAACATAAACAGACCCTATAGCATCTCTGAGGGCTTCAAAGGGCCCAGTGATTACTGTTGACGCTCTAGGTAAAGCCCCCAAAGTCAATAATTTCTTGAGCATCTTAGTCTCATTCTCTTTTTAGAGGCATCTCCCAAACCAAAATACTGAGAGCACCGTAGCATAATGTCAAAGAATTCTTTATTTGAAAGGATCTTTGAAGTCACCCACTACAATTTTTATCTCCTACCCAAATTTCTTTTAGATAATTGACTCTACTGTATAATGAATAAAATAATTTTGACTAAAAGGAAATAGTAAACTTGTGTTTTTATTTCTTTCATTTTGCATTAATAGCTTTTGGCAAAATGTATCCATTTACGAAATTCTTTTTTCCTCTAAATTTTAGGATGGATTAAAACTATTTGGACTGTCCAGTCAACCAATAAAATGAAAATGGTTGTCAGTTGTTGTCAGGCTGATTTTTGCTACTTTCTTAAATGGCAGACTCCAGACTTCCTCATAGATTTCCTTATGCTAACTGTAAAGAAACCTAGATCTATTTTAATCCCTGCCATTTGTAATGAGAGCTGTCCCAACATGGTGACATTGACAAATACTAAATCTTCAACAAGATATAAAAATGGAGTGATGTTTCTTGCTTTGGCTGGAGTCCAGTGGTTCTAGAAATGACTTATAAATAAGATCCTTTCTCTTGTCAGTCATAGGTAGAATGAAATAAAATGTGTATTTGCTAAGCTTAATTGTCTACACTCTTCATTGTTTTCACTATCTTCCTATTGAGCAAGTAACTTGTTAAAAGATTGAAAGTTGTTATTGACTACCCATGCTTGCTGTATGTAAATTCCTTAAAAGCTCCCTGGTAATTTAGCAAACTGTGTGACTTTTTGCAATGCATGTTGTAAGAGCGAATATGAATTCTGTGGAAAGCTTTTCAAGTTAATTCAGTGGTACTCAAAATGATATCATTAGAAAATATTTAGTTTTTAATGTAAATACCCTAAGTTGATATCTTTGGTATATAAAAGACAAAAAAAGAAAGAAAAAAAACCACACCAATAGTTATGTTTTATTTCTATGTCTGACAAAATGGTAATCTCTAATAAAGCGTATTTATAGAGTAAGGTAATTCATTTTAAAAAAAACTTTATTTCAACTTCAAAAAATAAAATAATAGACAAAGGGCAGCTTAACAAATCATGGAAACATTACTTCAAAAATCCTGTCCAGGAACATCTGTCACATTCAATCCTGAAAACAAGCTCAAATGTTTTTCCAGTGTTCCAGAAGACGAACAAATAAGCACAGATTGGTTAAATGACATGACCAAAGTCTCCTTGTTAATAAAGAAAATGAGAAGAAAAAAAAAACTTGATCCTATTCCCATTCTCATAAAACTAAATCCCATATTCTTTTTTTTTACCTTTAGCATTGATAGAGTTCTTTCTTTGTTTTTCTATTAAAAAATTACAATATTACTGTTAATTATAGTCTATAAGTTACATTAGTTGTATTTTTCTCATGTGCCACAATATTCTTAACACTTTGTAATGGAGGAACATTCTTGTATTTGTATTATTAACCACAGTCCTTAACTACCACCAAATTCACTATATTATACAGTCCCTAGATTATCCTCTAGCTGCCTTGCAATTAACATTAACCTCCCTAGACTACCCCTTTCAGCCACAATCACATTTATAAATCAGCCGTTAGTTATACCCATTATAATGTGTTACCACCAACTCTATCCATTTCCACATATTTACAGTCAACCTTATTAAACATCCTATATACATTCAGCACCAGCGCCCCCTTCTCAGCCCACATTTGCAATTCTATATGTATGTTTTTATTTGTATATAATTTTATCACATGTGTCAGTTCATTTTTCCACCACTACAATCAAGATACCAAGCAGTTCTGTTATCAGGTAACTGATCTTGTCAGATTTATCCCTGGTGAGGTCTAGAAAGGTAAATTTGGTTTTAGTTAGGATTAATAGAAACCAAGACAAGACAACAGAGTTTATTGTTTAAGTTAAACTGTGGTCTTCATGAAATAAATTTGGTCTTCAATACTAATGACCCAGAGTGATTTCTTCCACTAGTTATACTAAAAGGGCAAACAGTTTTTTCAAGGAGTCTTTCATAGCTAATAATCTATAAAATGTAAGTTTCATATATGTGATTTTCAGTTACCTAAAACATGTAAATAAAATTTACACTTAAGCACTTTCCTGTATTGACAGTAAGGATAAATAAAATATAATACCTCTGCCTGCATGACTGGATGTTTAGTCAATCCATAATTTTTGTCACTTATTTAGTATTTAACCTGAATATTTCATAAATGTGACCACAACAAGGTAGGAAACACTTTCTTCTTTCTGATTTATGTATTATGGCTATATTTAAAACTGGTGATACTTTTTCTTTAATATTAATGCTTATTCGATAGGGCAGATAAATATTATGGTTTCTATTAAAGCGCATATTCAATGAGTATAATCAGTCATTTTGGAAGCTTTCCTCTCTGGGAAAATTAAAAACATATTGTATTAATGAGATATTCTGTAATCTTATGGTTGTTGAAACAAAAGGTTGGTCTTTTTAAAAAGTGTTTTCTTTACAAATGTTAAATTTCCTTTTGTATTTGTGTTTTCATACCTTGAGTCCTAGAATTTTTAGACCATACACAAGAAATATGTTTTGTTTTCTGTACTCACCCCCCCACCAACTTCTTACGTTGGTATGGCTATCTATACAAAATTCTTTCTATAAAGATACCTAAAAGCATTTACTTACTTCTTATGTCTTCCACCTACTTCCGTATCTACAGACCTCATTTTCTCTCTTTTTTTTATCTTCTCCTTCTGCCTTTTTCATTGTGTCTCCTCTTTTGCAGACTCTTCACGGTCTAACTTTAAATTGATTAGAATGCATTAATTTTTAAATAAGTGTCACATATCCTTAACTGAGCACTAAAAGGTTGAGAAGGCTTCATGGTACATAGTCTGATCCAAAACTAAGTGAGAAGAATTTTAAAAACAAGGGCTGCCCTTCATTAGCCCTCGTGCTCTCTCCTGACAGTCTCCGTGCACCTACGTTGCCATGCCAGGCCAGGGCACGCCCCACTGCCATGCACCATTTACCCTCTGTCAGCAGCTTCATTCAGAGCTTAGGCAGCACTGTACATGCGAGTCTGTCATGCGTCAGCCTCAATTAAGCTCATATTGCTGTGCTTGGGAAACGCAACAGCCTCTGTTAACCTTTTTTTTTTCATTTCAACTCTCTCCAGAAGCCCATGTTTCATTTGGTGAAAGCACATTCATGGTTTTTTAGCTAAGAGAAATGGTGTTTAGAGGAAGTAACTTATGTAGGTTTCAATACATTGATTTTACTCATGGAAATGTGCTCAGTTATCTGCTGAGTTTGTTGTTCAAAGGAGGGAATTATAGGCAACCGTCATTGACATTTTGTCCCTGTGCCAAGCTTGGTTTTGAGTCTTGCAAAGCAATTTTTCTTTAGGACTTTTAAGAGTACAAGAGCATTAGGCACATCATCAAATGTTAAAGTACTTCTTTCTTCACAACCTATTGTTTACTCATGCCCTTCTCATGTAAGGTAGTGGTGGTTTTCTTATTTTAGGAGTTGAATAAGACCTTACTACACTTGAAGGGGGAAAGGGGGGGTGTAGACAGCAGGAGTTATATTTGGTTCACTATTTTGTGGTTTACCATAAGTTTATGGGAAAAACAAAAAGACCACCCATGGCTTCATCATGCCGGGTGGTTGGTTGACCAAGTCAGTCTCTGATGAGAAATTATCTTTAAGAAGGCATTCCCAAAAAGAAGAAAAATAATAATAAGAAAAATCTTTGAAAGGATTTTTTTAAATTCTCTGGATAATTTTATAGAACACTCAAAAGAGTTCCTGTGTGCTTTCATGGATGGGTGGACATTGAGATTGTTGGGCATCTTGAGGGATTTATGGAGATTTCATGGGCCTGGTCAGTTTATAAAGTCAGGTTGGCCCAAGAGGCTATTGTCAGATGTTGTTAATGAGGCACAGTTTTAAAGAAATGTTTTAAAATGTAAACCCTATGGTATCTACGGCAGTGGGAGGGATTTCTCAGTGAATAGAAAGTACGATCAGTTTCTCATATGAGAATAGGGACAAAAAATATATGACTATTTTTTTTCTGTTTTCATAAGCATACCACCAGCATTGAGAAGTAGCTTTTAAATAGAATCATATTGATGGATCAATCCAAAGAAACAGATGGAGTATACAGATAATGGGATTCAGATTTCCAAAATATGTGGCAAAGACATCATTGTTGAAATTGTTAGCAGAATAATCTTAAAAATGCATAATTATCCAAAATTGATATTGGTAATATGTTAAGGATTTCCAATAGACCGTGTGGCAGTTCATGATATTGGTTTTCTGGAAGATATATTTTAGCATTAAATGTGAAGTCATTGAACATCTTAAATGAAAAATTGGTTGTAAGAATCAACTGTCATGGTAGTTTAGGAGGGGAAAGTTTTTTTCTGAGATACTGTAGATTGAAAGATTTCTGTTTGCAGAACAGATGGCAGCAACAAAGAAATTAATTTTGGGAATATTACTTTTGTTCCCTGGGTCCTAATGGATATTGTGACAGGAGTCTTCACTTTAACTATTCCTAGAGAATACATACATCCCTTCTTGTTTGAATGAGTCACACATGCACACCAGTGACTTTTTAGGTTGTTCATTTATTTAACAAACATTTTTGAGCCTTTATCATTTGGTAGGCACTTGTTAGATATAGGTGAATCAGTAATGGACAAATCAGTCATCCTTGCCCCTCACGGAGTTTACAGCCTAAAATGGAAATATAAATTAATATATTAATTATATTTAAAATAAAATTTTAAAACATGTAAGTGGG
>PVKH010029704.1:0-12611 GCA_004027955.1 Chaetophractus vellerosus | reverse complement strand
AGGACACCCTTGGGGCTTGACAACAAACCCACCAACCTGTTGGCCCTGGTTTTGAAGTGAACTATGCTTATTATTATTGATTTTGTTAGTTAGCACTTTCACATCAAAGGACTCATTCATTCCTCACAACAGCCTGGCAGGTCGCTGAGGCCAAGTTTAAGCCTCCTCGTGTGCGTGGTCGGAGCTGGGAGGGAGGTGAGGTCCTCCTAACTCCTGCTCCCAGACTCCTCAAACCATCTTGGGTTCCTGGTACCAGCGTTAATTAATTAGTCCTTCCGGGGAACAGGAAAGGGAGACGCTCCACCTTCCCTTTCAGGCCTCTGGCTATCTCAGAGGTCAGGACCTCCTCTCCTGCAAACGGGTGCAGCCCCCCTTCTCCCCTCGCCCCCAGGCACTCGGCACAGGGGCTCACCGGGGAGCCGCAGGCCGTGCTTTCTCGGCTGAGGGGCCGGGGAGCAAGCTAGGACTCCAGCCCCCAGGCCTCCCTGTCAGCGCCTCTGCTTGGTTGTGGCCGTGGCAGGGCTGGGGCCTCGGAACCCACCTGCCTGAGGAGCGTCTCGCTGACTCTGCTCCCTGTGCCCGGGCCCAGGCGAGGCGGAGCACCGGCCACAGCCTTCCCCAGAACCTGCCTGGCTGCTGCCCGCACGCCGGTGTTTCTGGCTTGCTCAGAAATGTGGAAACGTGATCTAAAGTGAATCAACCTCTTCTCTAAACTGGGACCTGCCCCCCCACACACGCACACACGGCACCCCGGGATGAGAATTTAAAGGCTCCCCTAGGCATGCACGTGTGAATCTTTTCTCCTCAGCTAACAGGCTGGTCCTTTCCACACCCCAACATGCCGGGGCCACGCCGGGGTCGCAGTAAACCCTTGGTGAATGCTGGCGGCCGGGGGGGAACCTGATCCTCTGGAGCAGTTTTCCCAGACGCAGCTGAAGAGAATCCAGCTGCCAGCAAGGCCCTGAGCCACTTCTCCCCGCAGCCCCTGCCCTCAGCCCAGGGCCAGGTGAGGAGGAAGAGGGGGTGAAGGTGGATCTGCAGTGACGCTGCCGGAGGTGGTGTGCAGACCCCCGAAGCTGCAGGACCCTCTCTGACATTTTGAGTGAAAATCCCTGCTCCCCCCGGGATAGTTCTCATCCTCAACATTCCAACCTGACTTTGCACAATCCGTGGATTCCTGAAAAGATGCCAGGGAATCGGGTTGTGGAAAATCATACCCTGTTCTGGGTGCCCAGTGGGGGTGCCGTGTTGAAATACATCTCCCGTGAATCCTTCAGTGAAGAAACACCCCCACCCCACTACACAGACCCGGTGAGGGTCTCTGGAACCCTCCCTCCAGCTCACAAATTAGTGGGCCGCCTGCCCTCCAGGCTCACCTGGGTGGGAGGTGGAAGCCAGGCTGGGGGGACCCTGTGTCTGGGAGGTTGCCCTTGGCTGGCATGACCTCAGGGCACAGCACTGAGAGCCCCAGGCCAGGAGACACCCGCATGTGCGATGATGACTAGCGGAAGCAGGCAGACCCCAGGAGAGGCTGACTCTCCTCACCTCCCCCGGGGCCGTGAGCGAATGTGCCCATGTGCCTGCGTGCCCAGAGGCGGAGAACCAGGGGCCCCCGACGGCACAATGGGCAGCATCTACCTGGAGATGACCATGTCCCAACATCTCTGGGGTCAAAAGTGCTTTCCTTCCATCACAAGCTTGTGCCTCAAAGGCAAAGTGCCGTGGGCTGCACAGACCTCAGCCCTCGGGATGGACTCGTCCGTTGGTGGCTGGAGTGGGAACCGCCCCTCACCTCTGGACTCACTTGGTGGGACTTGGGCCCCCCCCCCCCACTGGACGCAGTGTAAGACCAGGGCTGCCCGAAGGAGCCGCAACAGCAGATTGGGACTGAGATGCCAGCCGCAGGCCCACTGCCCTCCGTGGCAGAAGCCATACCCAGCTGGGAGCGAAAGCAGAGAAAGCCAACTGCTGTGGGAGAGAAGAATGAAATCGATGCCCAGAGGGGCCAAGAGGGGAAGGTTTTCTGCAACACACAAGCCCTTCCATGCCTCCTCCTCTGTGCCTGCTGCTCCCCCTTATCCCATCCCTCTCTGCCCCCACTGACAACCTGCACCCAGCATGCAAGACTGGATCGGGGGTCACCTCTTCAGTGGGGCCCTTCTCTGCTCCCCTAAGCAGGGCACCCCTTGCCCTCTGCTCTCCCCAACCCCACTTCTGACGGTGCATTGCAGTGGTTCTGTGTTTGTTTGCACACACCACCACCCCACCCCACCCACCCCCAACATGAGCTCCTATGGGCAGGAACAGTGGCTCAGAATGGGTGCTCAGAACATAATTTGGGGCCATTGCGTCCAAACAGCCATGGTTTTGCGCCTCACAGTTAAGTGAAAAGACTCAGGTTTAACCTTGGTCTCTCTTGCAGCTGTGGAAGGTTGTATTCCCCTCAGCTTTGGAGTTGAGAACAGATGGTGTCCTTCAGACTCCTCCCCCAGCCCTATCCTGGGGAAACTGAGGCGGGAAGGAATCTGTTTCCTGATGCATTGATATGGAGGCTGGGGGAGAGTTCTGTGGAATGCGCACCCTGCAAGCAGAGGGACTGGTTTCTGAAAGGGTTGCAAGGCGTTTGCTTACAAGGCAGGAAAGCCCCTTGGAGCTGGCTTTAGGGAACTCAGTTTAAGGAATCTCGGGTGTCTCTTAAACCAAGGTCCTTAGAAACCTCCCAAAACATTTTCTATACAAATGAGTGCATGTAAGTTTTATAAATATGTTGTTACCTCTTTTATAACCTATTTTCATTCATTAATATATTACCAACATTTTCCCATGTTAATAAACCTCAATTTAAATCTTCCTTCATTGCTGGTAGTGTCTCCACTGTAAGGATCAGTCAGAGTTGGATGATGTGCCCTTTCGTGGGACATTGAGCTTACTTGTCATTTTTACATGGAAAAGCCCACTCTGAAGGAATACCGTTGTGCATTCATCTTGACTAATCACCTCCATCGTGTATTTTAAGGCTCTTTACGTGGGGAGCCACAGCGGTTGGTCAAGCGAGAGCAGGGGTTGGGACGTTTGTGTTTGACTTTCACGGGGGTGTGAATGCAGGTGGGATGTGGGGAGAAGAGGGAGAAGCCGTTTGTCTTGTATGAGCAGGTGTCAGGGGAGGTCCCGGAGGGACCCGCAGACAGGGTGAGAGATGTGAGGCATCACGACCCTGCAAAGGGCCTCCGTTACTGCCGCCTGGAGATGCCGCGGCAGCAGGACAGCGGGGAAAGCCCCTGTCTTATTTAATCCACTACACATAGGACAAGCTGTTTACAGTTACGTTGCTGAATTAAAGGGTAGGCGTTTGTTTTCTTTTAAACTTTTTGATGCTTAACACCTAACAGCTCTTCAAGAAAAGATTATACCAACAAAACCCCTCACCCCGCCCCGCCACGAGAGCGCACTTTCCCCACACTTTTACCAACACTGCGTTCTATGAACTTGCAAATGGTTTGCAAAGAGTGAATTAATCAGTTATAAGAAGTAAATTTTTCCCTCCCTTGCTTAAGATATGACTTAGGAGAAAATCCAAACTCCTTGGGGAGAAACTAATACTTATTGAACAGCTTCCACCATGTGCCAAACATGAGACACACTCGCTTTCATTTAATCCTACATGGTAGGTAGTAGTATTCCCATTTTACAGGTGAGAAGTGAATGTCCAGGGAATCTGGGTGATTTGTCCAAGGTCACGCAGCGAGGAAGTGGCCAGAGTCAGGTAGCACGTGGCTTCTGGAGATGCAGAACCATTTGGCCCTACCCAGTCAAGTTAGCTGCACCAGCCCTCACCCTGAAAGAATGGACGCTCTGTGTTAGCACGGGTACTGCCAGATGGTAGAATAGAGGGGACTTTTTGTCTTGATTGCTTATCTGTGCTTTCTACCACAACAATATTTTAATTATTTAGTAAAGAAATAGAGGGGTTTTTTTCCTAATTAAAAATCCATTAGCGGGAACAGATGTATCTCAAGTGGGAAGTCCTAAGTTCGGTCCCCAGTGCCTCCTAAAAAAACAAAAACAAACAACAAGCAATAAAACTAAAAAACCAACTCAGGGGAGCTGATGTAGCTCAGTGGTTGAGCTCCGGCTTCCTACGTATGAGGTCTTGGGTTCGATCCCTGGCCCTAGTACCTTCAAAAAAATAAAATAAAAAATTCATTAGCAAGATTCCCTTGGAGCAATAGAGTCCCGTTGAGCATTTCCTGATGCAACTCCCCCCAAACATAAACACACATGTGAGCAGTGTGTGTCCACACACGGGAGTGGACACACACACACACATGCAAGCAGGCACACACACATATGTGTGAGCTGGCACACACATGCACATGCAGCTGTGACAGCCTGGGGTTGGTGGGCCAAAGCCTGCATGCAAGAGGGAGCAGAGCATCTCAGAAATATCCTGTAACCTTCCAAGGCCACATGGGGAGACTGGGGCCAAGCCCATCTATAGTCAGTTCTCCCCCAAGAGGCCACTGGCCTTTCAGGACATCCCAGAGCTACTGCTGGCCTCCCCTTGCCCCCAGGGATCTGACCTCCCCTCACCCAGGCCTGGCTGTCTCTAGCACAGACTCTCCCACCAGTCAGGCCCTAGGGAAACAGCTGGAACCAAAAGACTCCAGCGGCTGCAGTTGAATGGCCAGGCCTTCCAAAATAAGCAAGTGGAAGTCAAGGGAGTCTGGGCTGCCAGCATCAACGATCAGCTGAGGGCAGTGAGGTGGGGGCAGGGCCTGGGAACATGTTGCTCAGGGCAGCAGCAGGGGCAGGTCTAAGAAAAGCCTCTTGGCAAAAGGGTAGAAAATGGGGGGTAGGATGGAGGGAGGGACTTCCCCTCTATACCCACATCCACACATGTATACTTGTATACACACTCTTTCTGGAACTTCTGCAGCATATTTGGGGCTTGGAGGAAATGCAGTATATATTGGATGGATGGATGAATGGATAGATGAATGGATGGGCAGATGGATAAGTGCTGGATATGAAGCAGGCTGGTAAGATAGGAAATCAATAAATGGATCTGGAACCCGGCAAGAAGTCCCTGTGGATATTGATACCCCCAAGATGGCTGCTGGAAGACCCTCGCGAGATTTCTGCCATGCAGAATGTTTCCTCCAGAAACCAGGAGAAGCCCCGGATATTCTCCAGGGGCCTTATAATTGAGCCCTCCTGGGGTATTGATGGATGGGGTAATCAATCAAAACAGCAAACAGCTGGGACTCCTCCCATGCCATTAGCAAAGGGGTGGAATAATTAATGGTTTAAAAGCAGGTGCAAAAGTCTCTCCCGCTCTCATTCCTCTTGGCTTCTGCGGCTTGCTCTCACCGTGTCCCCCCTGCGTGGATCAACACACAAGTAAAATGTGGGCAGTTATAATATATTATGGGAAACTGTAATCTATAAACCAGCCTTCTTTATCACTCTTCAGCCCCGTTCTCTCTCTGGGACCCATGATCTGTTATTTTCTCCTATTTCTCCTCCCTCCCTACCTTAATAAATTCCTGGCCTAACTAACCCAATGTGCTCTTGAAATTCATTTCTGCAGCATAGACAAAGAACCTAGACAAAATCTGGTAACAGATAGTTGACTGGCAAATAGATGACTAAATAGATGAATACACGGCTGGATGAATTAATGAGTTGTTGGATGGATGATAGATGATGGATGAATGAATGGCTGGGGAAAAAAAGACACAATGGATGCATGCACTGATGGGAAATGAGTAGAGCCTGGTTTCTTTGGAGGGCAATATTATCAGGATGAATCAAGAGTCAAAAGGATGTTCATGCCCTTTGAGTCCTTAATTCCATTCTTGAGGAATAACTCCATCCCTTGAGTTCCAAGGACATAAATCAGAGGAAGGAAATTGTTCTTTCCCAAAAAGGTTGGAGTTACATTGCCTTAATATGGCAAAACCAGAATGAGAAATTATCTGAGGCTGATGAGTAAATTATGGTAAAATGTTACATTATGCGATCATTCAAATAATAACCAGGATGGTGGTGTAGAAAAAGGTTACTATATTTATGAATTAAAACAATGTCAGAATGTAAGGTGTATAAGTTTGTTGAGCTATGTTAAAAAACCTGAGGAAAGGTGTCTTGGAGAAAGAACACTACAGGCTTGAACATTAGAAAATCTGTTTTCAAGCCCATTTGCATCTCAAACAAGTCATTTTAATGTCTTAACCTCACTTTCCATATCCCTAAAATGGGGACAATAAGCAAATCTCCATCTCCTGTTTGGGAGGACTGCATTTGCTCTCACGTGTGAGGGTGCTTTGTAAACTGTAAAGCTCAAGTCACACATTAGTCATAATTATGAATGCTTCCTGGGCAAGACTAGAAGAAACAAAGCCAAATAAATAAAGTGGTGGGGTTAGAAGTAGTATGCGGAGAAAAGCCAATTGAAACAAAAAGAAATTCAACATTTTGCCCATATCAGATTGGCCAAACAACACAAAGCCAACAATACATACACACACAAAGAATGTCCTCAGTAACTGATTAAATGAAACATAAAACCTGGTGTGGGCTGCCTGACCTCCTGGACCAGGCAGAGCTGAGTTGAGGAAATGGAAAGGGGAACTTTGGGATGGAGCATCTGGAGACAGCGGGCTCTGCTGTCCTTGCTCCGGGAAAAGGACCAATACATTTAGATTCCTTCCACGTGCCAGCACCCTCATGGAAGTTAGAGTGATGGCAAACACTTACATAGTGGTTGCTCTGAGCCGGGTACTTGACAAATGGTTTTCATATATTAACTCAATTAATCTTCATAACTGCCCACTGAGATAGGTGCTATTCTTTTCCATGCTTTATGGGTGAGAACTCTGGAGCATGACCCAGCTGGTAAGTGGTAAGCCGGATTGGCGAGCTCTCACTATCTGGTGCCACGGTCCACCCTCTCACGTGTGCTGAGCCATCTCTTGCACACTCTCCCAACACACCTGCTTCAATCTCCTGAGGTCACAAGCCCAATAGTAGCAGACTTCAAGTCTCAACTCAAGGGTCTCTGGTTCTACTCCAGGGCTCTTTCCAGAAGACAAAGTCCTCTGGGTTTTCGGTGGCTGGCCATTTTCCCCTGATGAGTTGGTGTCTCTGCTGCACTGGAGCAATGGGCCCAGTCTGGCTGTATGAACCCCAGGTCCTTGTGACCCATCCTCTCTCTTCCCTGGCACCTGCTCCCCATCGCCAGTCCTCAGAGTTCTGAGTTCTGAACCCTGACCCTGGGGATGGGTAGCTGCCAACACCAGGAGTTCTCTCCCTCCTCCAAGACTTCACTCTAGGGGGGCTCCCTCATTCTCAAGTGCAGAGGACCTGGGGGCCCAGGAATCCTCCACTGGACACCACACCTGGAAAAATGATGGGAAAAGAGGAACCAGCTCTGTGGCCCTGGACAAATGGCTTAACCTCTCTGAGCCTGGTTGCCTCATCTGTCAGTAGGAAGAATGATAAATATTTTACCCCCAGGTCTAACATAGGGTTGCTGAGCAAACGAGGAGCGAAGGCAGCTTGGGGATTTATAAGCCCCCCACTATGGGGGCTCCCTGCTCTCAGGTGAGGGGGGAGGGGGAGCCCTTGGCCCGCAGTGTGTGAACTGACTGAGAGGACAGGGGTTTCTTGGCAAGTAAAGGGAACGTGAACTTGTGTTTGGGCCCCTGTGGGGCCATGGAAGCAGGAAGCGGCAGAAGGTGGCTCAGATTATCGATCACCCACTGTGCACCAGATTCTTCACATTCATTACCTCACAATAACCCCGAGAAGCAAATGCAGTCACCCGCCTTTTATAGACAAGAAAGACGAAGCCCACTCTGAACACCCCCCTCCTTTCCACCTCGCTAGTCATACGTGGGACGACCGAGGGGCAGGGACTGGAGGAGGCGCTCGCCCCGGGGCTGGGGCCGGCTGGCTTAGCCGCTCTGGACGTCCGGTTCACATGCTCTGTTACTCACTGACCCAGGGAATGACTGAAGCCCCTGTGGGGAAGAGCCACTAAGCGCACGAGGAAATGGATAATGAGTATGACACAGAAGCTAAAAGCCTCAATTACCCTCCGTGACAGGAGCGTGGGACATTTTTATGAAGAGAGAAATTTTTGCCTCATAAATTGCACGTGCTGGCTGGTGGCCATGGTTACGGGTTCCACGGCCAGAGGTGGCCTCCCCGGGCGGCCGGCCGGCGGGAAGTGCCCCGGCCACACACCTACTCATTACGCCCCAGGAAAGTCTGCCAGAGCCAGGAAGGGCAGAGTCCAGGTGTATCTGTGACTTTCCACCTTGGCTGCACACTGGAACCACCTGGAGGGGGAGGCAGGGGTTAAAAGTTCCTGCTGTCTGTGTCCCACCCTCCGGGGATTCTGGCAGAATTTAGATCTGCCCAGGTCCATCTAATGTACAGCCAAGGTTGAGTGCTGAAGAGACCTTACCCTCACCTTGACAATCAATCGCCCAGCAAGATTTTAGCAAGTGCAACCTGGTGGGAGGAACCAAGAAATGAGACACAGTTTCTGCCCAGGCTGACATTGCGATTCAGACATTTACATGAAGCCATATTGCTGACCCCACGCCCCATGGACAATGGACGGAGGCCAGGGTGCAAGGTGTGGTACCCGGGGAAAGACGGCTGTTCCTGGGGGTGCCAGGAGGTACCTCGGGCATCTCAGTTATTTTGTCTTCACAGCCCTCAGCCCTGCTCAGTTGAGGCAATACCCACTGGCCTAGAAAACCAGCTTCTGACCTTGCCCCTTTGATTTCTATTCATCTCTTGCTCACTTGTTCCCCTGCTGTTTCCCAACTACTTGCATTTTTCTTTATAGATGCGGAATCTGTCTGGGGGCCGCCACCAGTGCACACGGCTGTTGCCCTTCCATGCTGTTGTCACAATTCCATGCATCCCCTCAGCCCTGACTTCTTGCCCCTCTGCCCTTCACTAAAAGGCCCCTGTGCCACAGCCACAGCTGACTAAGAGCCCCATCCGTTCAGTTTGCAAACATTTATTGACCTCCTCAGGCATGTGTTGAGCAGCCAGCTCTGTGCTGGGCAATGTGCTGCCCATAGGGTCCAGGGACACAGAAGCAAACAAAGCTCAGTGTGCCCCCGGGACACGACAATTCTTATGATCCCAGCAATTCATGTCCTCTCAGTGAAATCTCAGGCAGACTCCATAACATGTTCCAGTTATTCTTGGGTATTAATAAATAATCTCAATCTAGTTCAATTGACTATCAAAGCCCCAAACTCTCAGCCAATTTAAATGTCTCCCTTCCCTTCTCCCCGCCAGTCAGGCCTGAGGTGTGTCCTCTGGGATCACTGGGCGTGCCTGGTGCTCAAGGAAACTCTTGAGAAGATTCTGCACATTCTTTGGAGACTCCCCATTGCTGGAGATGCCTGACCACATTTCCCTGGACTAGATAATGTCTCCTCCTGAAACTGGCACAACAGGATAAGTCACTTTTTTTAGGTGCCCAGGGCCAAGGATTAAACCCAGGACTTCATTGTGGCACTCAACTACTGAGTCACATTGGCTTCCCTGAGTTGGTTTTATCATTTGTTTTGCTTGTTGTTTGTTTTTGTTTTTTTTTAGGAGGCACCGGGAACCGAACCCTGGACCTCCTGTGTGGTAGGCGGTTGCTCAACTGCTTGAGCCACATCCACTCCCAGGATAACCCCATTCAACTTTCAGTTACTTACGCCATATTCAAATTTCTGTAGCTTTTTCCTAAGTTAACATTTTTGATCCCCCCAAATGATAAAAAATAATATGTGTTCCTTGTTCAACAACTTATAAAACCAAGAAAAAATTCATTCATCCATCAAATGTCTGTAGAGTACCTTCTGTGTTCCCAGATGGATCTTGGCCCTGTGGATACACCAAGAAATACATCCGACACAGACCCTGCACGCCAAGAGATTACAGTTCACCCTGGTAGAGGATAAAAACTAATAATTATGATGACATATGATACAGAAAGATCAAAAACCAAATCACCCATAATCTCAAAGCCCAGAGATACAGGGTTTGTACATGTCTTTCCAGTATCAGCATTATATTCAGCAGTAGATTGTGGGTATTTTTTGCCATATCAAAAAATAGGTTTCAACAAAATAATTCCAGTATTTCAAAATGTGGATGAATCATAATTTACTTCATCATAGAATCTTTAAGACTGAGACAATCTATTCCAGGAATATTTGAAGTGTGTGTAAAAGTCTGGAAATGGTGTTAATTATGAATCCTAACGGCACACACGTTTTTAAAAAGGAAAGTTAAATCTCTGTGCAGGCCAAACAAAATATATCTGTGGAAAGGTTCAGCCCCTAACCCTTCCCCTACAGATGGAGGCTCAGAGACCCAAAAGATTTGTGTCTGCCCAGGCGGCCTGGTGGCTGGTGGCTTGTGGGTGACGTCAGGGACACTGATCAGGGCCATCTCCAGGAACCGGGAGACCAGGTATCCCTCTCTGGTTCCCGATTCCTGGATTATTTGAATGCTGCTTCTATCTTTTTTGCAAAGCCAAAGGTGGAGGGTGTCAGGTTCAGAAGCTTTTTTCCTTCCTTTTAAGAGAAAGCATTGTACAGCTTGGAGCTACAAGGTTGGACCCGTTAACACCTTCTTAATGCGAAGACTGAATTTGGCTCCAACACCCTTTCCTCAGCTGCAGCCAAACTGCTGCTGAATTTCAACTTTATTTAAACTTTGGAAAGGTGTGATGTGTTTTGGGATGGGAGAGCTTTTGTTGCTGTTGTTTTTTTCCTTCCTTTTTATCAGCTCATAATTCAATAAGCAGCTTGGGCAATAAAGTTCATACTTTGAGAAACCAAAGACTAAATCGCCATCTGCATTCACACCCAGGGTGGAAGTTCTCAGTGCTGGAGAATTTGGTGTTTGTCTTGGAGAACTGAGAACCTAACAGCGGCCAAGGGGAAGAGAAAGAAACGGGGCCCCAGCTCTGAGCACTGCTTCTTCCTGTAGCAAAGAAGCGAAGACATGACGGGAGAACCATAACAAGCAAGAAATGCACTCGAGGAAAACATCCTGCTTACTATTGTTAGTTTCAAGGTTCCAGGGCTATCCTGCATTGCCCTGGGTGTGTCCGGGTAGGTGACTTCACCAACCCTTTTGCCAGTGGTGGCTTTGCTTGCTCTTCATTCTGAAGTGATTTCCTGGCGGATGTTTATAGTTTCTAACTATTCACTAAGCTTTGGGCAGGAATCCTCTGGGGCTTGGGGGTTTGAGTTGTTTTTTTCCCCACCCCATCCACTGCCCCCAGGGCTCTGCACACAGGGTTTTTGTTCTCACCTGACTTACAGGCCCCTGACTCTGAGCAAGTCATTTAACTTCTGTGGGCCTTGGTTTCCCCGTCTGAAAAATGACGATGGCAGTGCCGACCCTGTGAGGTGGTGCCAAAATAAATAGGATGTTAAAGTACAATAGATTACATAAAGTTATATACTATTATCCTTGCTGTTAAATGCAAATTATCCACATGGAAATTTGAATTGAATTGTGAAGAATGTTCATTTCAATTGATTCTCTCCCTGGCAAGTTCCCAAGGAGAAAACATTATCGGAAACTTGCAAATCGATAGAGCCTACCACTGGGCTAGATGCTTTCTCATACTGGAAGACTCATTTATTCCCACAACAACTCTCTGAAGTGAGAAATATTATTATCCCCTTTGCAGATGGAAAGACAGAGGCTCAGATGACTTTGAGTAATACACTCAAGGTCACTCAGCTATGAAATCACAGTGGTGTGCTGGTAGACCAGCTCTCCCAAAGTGGGGTGGGAACAAATCTGACTTGTAGGGTTTACCATTTTCTGTAGTGTGAATCCTCCCACCACAGTTGATTTCACAGTGGCCAGGATGAGCTAGCTTCAGCACACCATGGAGGAGGTGCACTGGGATTCAAATCCAGGTTTCCTGGTTCCAGGTAAAGGTCATTTTCTAAGCCCATGGCTCAGACACTCCTCCCTAAGCAAAGAATCCCCTCTCACCAGGAAGGGGCCAGGGCTGGCTGAATCACCTGGGGCTCCACCCCAGACCCAGCAACCAGTGTGGGCCTCAGGATCTGCAGTCTGGACCTGCACAGTGGAGTTGGGGTACCACCCAAACCTCAGCCTCCAAGAAGGTGTTCAGTCCAGTCACCTCCACGCAATTGGGAGACCTTCCTTCAGTGTGTCACCACACTCAGAAAGTCAAGGTCTTCTTTATACCTGAAGCTTCTATACCCAGAGATTTTCAAAATGTTTTCCAGGCCAGCAGTGTCAGCATGACCCCGGGAACTTGTTACAATGCAAATTCTCAGATTCAGTCCCAGACCCACTGAATCAGAAACCCTGGGGGCCGAGCCCAGCCAGCTGTTTTTGTTAACAAGCCCCCCAGGTGATTCTGATACACATTTCTGTGTGCAAACCATGGGCTACATATCTGCACACTCACCTGCATTTCCTTGACTGGTGCTTTCCTCTAAGCAATTTTCATAACTAGTGCAGACTCTTGTTAAGGGGCTGGGACCCGGGGACGACTGACCCTAAGTCCCCTCCCACTCCTCACATATCCC
>PVKH010029703.1:0-12611 GCA_004027955.1 Chaetophractus vellerosus | reverse complement strand
CATGGCTCAGAAGAATCTGAAAGTGGATTTAAAGTTCCCTAATATATTGCCAGTGCTGTGGAATGAATTAAAGTAGCGTAGGCCTGATGGACCGTGTTGCCTGCCATTGAAGAGTGGCTAAGGGGGAAAGCACCTGCCCACTGTGCTCTCCTGTCAGGCTGGGCTCCCACCGCCACTGCCATGGGGAGCATATACCTTCATTACCACCCCACATCTCAGGGCACAGGACAGCTGGGACGGACTTTGATCTAATCAGGTAGTTTTAAAGCCACTGCACTTGGTTCCAATAGTCATGACCAAGTTGAGCAGAGCCTATGGTAAAAACAAAACAAAACAAGACAAACAAACAAACAAAAAAACAACCCTGGAAGGATTTTTATTCCTGGAGCCTCAACATTCTTCCAGAACATATTTAGTAGGGACCCATTCTGTACCAGATACAGACCTAGGTAATGTAGTATTGCAAAACTTGGCAATCTAATTAGTATAAACACTACCAAATAAACATGGCATGAGAACCACAAGAGCCACAAGGAGAGTATCCTATGTACCATAAAATGTCAAATGGGTTGATTGATTTTCAGTGGGGAGAATAGGAAGGCTTCAGAGCAGAAGTGGTATTCTCTATTATGGAAGGAATGAAGAACACTTCAATAGGCACAGTGGTTCTGTGCTATTAATATATACTATAATTATAAAATAGCAATACTACCCTATCTATCATGTATGTTTCATTATTAATCCATCATTCAACTATGCCTCTGAGTTTTTGTTTATTTGTCTGAGATTCCCCTTCACCTCCCCAAAGCAGTGATAATGAGCCACTTTTACCAAAAAACACTTACCGGTTAAAAAAAAACCAAAACAACATTGGCTTATACAGATGGTTAAAGGATGCGCTGGGACACTGTTACAGGATTTGATGGAGGTGTTGCCCAGCTGTCCTAGGCAGCAGATTTTTGATGTTCATTCTTTCTTCGTTAATAATGGTATTTGTTTTACTGTAAAAATGAACTATCTTTCTCTGATAATGTTTTCGAATATCACATTCTTCCCTACTAATGAAGAAGAGTGGAGAATATGGCAGATATTTATTTATTTATTTTGAAAAAGATTTAAGGAGGGATGAGGTTGAAAGACTTTTCAAAGTGGCCGGACCCATTCATTCAGCTAATATTCATGGAGTGTCTGCTATGTGTCAGCATAGATCATAGGAAGGCTATTCTTAGTAGATTTGTTAGTATTACTATATGTATTCTAACTACTCAAAAGTAATGCTGTGCTTTTTTTCATACATGATAAGTGCTTTAATTTAGGTTTCTTTCTTTTTTCCCCCTTCACCGTGTTGATGAGCCATATTACTCAAGGAGCATTTAATGGTAAGAAGTAAGTAGCATGAAGGGAAGGTTAGGGGGACATGCATTCAACTAGTATGTGCTGAGCACCTTCCATGTGTCAGGTCCTGTACACAATAGTTGTTTTGAGTAGTTTAGCTTTCTGAAAATGACAATAGAAAACAGAAAAGAGTGGGAGCAGTTTTAAAGCTAGGCACAAAATGTGTTTTTGTTTTGATAGGGAGAAGGAGCGGGGGGAAGGTCAATTAAGTTGAAGACCAGATTACTGGCTGGAAGGAGTTCATACCTGAGGAATGTTCACTTAAACAACAAGTTTGGAGGACCTGCTGGAAGGTGCAAAAGGTGACTTGTTACTAAGGTTCGCTCCACCTGTCCTGCTGCAAGCCGCACAGGCGGCTAACACGTCTTGCAACGTTGGGGAATCAACTTGCGTGCTGCAGCATAGCTGACAGCTAGCGCCACGCGGGGTCTAACTAGCGCCGGAGAGCTGGCAGCCGCCCCCTCATGCGGGTGGGCTCCGAGCCCCGCCCCCTGGGAGCGCGGGCCAATGGATTGGGCTCCAGGGGGCGGGGCGCAGACGGGCGGGCAGCGCGAGGCCCCGGGGAGGCGGGGCTGGCCGTGGCCGGCGCGGTCGTGGCGGTAGCAGTAGGGGCGGCGGCGGCTTGGCCGGGCGTCCGCGGGCCGTGGGGGATGGGGGCGGCGAGCTCCAACCCTCGGTGGCGGCTGTGGCCGTGAGCGTTCGTCTGGCGGCGGCGCCCGGGACCGGGATGGAGCGCCGCGGTGAGTGTGGGGCGGCGGCTGCGGCTCGGGGCGGGGGTCGCTCTCGGCGGCCGCCCGCGGGGTACGGTCCAGGGTCCGGGCGCCCCACGCGGTGGTCCCGAGCAGAGGAGGCTGTGGGCTGAGCAGGGGCCGGAGCCCAAAAGCCAAGGCCAGGGGCCGAGAAAAGTCCTGGTCCTTGGGGAGGGGTCGGACCCTGGCGAGGGCTGAGCGCTGAGAGACCAGAACCGAGGAGCGGGCTCTGTGCGGACGGCGGGTGCGCGCCCAGAGTGGGGGCGACGCCGCCCCGGCCGCGGGAGAAGCTGGCGGGTCTGACTTCCCTCTTGTTCCAGGTCCTCCCCCAGCGTCCCGCAGCCCCTCTCAAGGTTTGTAGCCGCCCGACCTCCCCCGCCCGCGTGTGGAATTCAGGGGCACTTTTATTCTCTTCCTGTTGGTTTCCTTTACTTGGTCTTCACTTCGTCTTCCTCTCTTGGGATCCTTTTTGGAAGTTTGGTGGCGTTTTCTGAGATTTCAGTCTAACAAGTGCAAAGGCTGAGATAAAGTAAGACACCTCGTATTCCATATTTTCCTTTTCTTACCTGACCTCACACTCATGTAAATTCAGACTTTTAGTTGGGGGGGGGGCGCGAAGGGGGGAGGGGCGGGTCCTAAAGATACCAAAAAAACCCACCCTCTTTCTCCCTCTCTCCCAGTGCCGGTCTCGATCACTCTCTCCATCCCCTCCCCGCCCCGTGTCCCTTCTCTACACTCCCTCTCCTTCAGCCCTATCCACTTCTTCCCAGCCTTCTTCCCTAAGGGCAAACTTCTGTTCTTTGAAAAATAGGAACTGAGAGGCCAGGGACTGCAGCTCCTGCAAGGAGAGCATGTCCCTGCGAATTTGTTTTCCTGGATATCCCAGGACACTGATGAAAACCCCAGTACTCGAGGGGAGGGCCTAGCTTTAGCTGAAACAGAGGAGCTAAGTCTTTGAGCCTTTCTGAAAAGTCCAGAGTCTACTACATTGCTTTTTCACCACCACCCCTCTTTAGAGACCAGGATTGTGGGTTCCTGTACCACCCCTCCAAATTGGTTTTCTTGGATCCTTGACATCCTATGTCTTCTAAAGGTGGATCTTTGTGGGGTGTCGGGGAAAGTTTTGTCAAAGTTGCAAGACTTATGGGATAGCCAAAATAGCCAAGCAAACTTTTGTTCCACATTTACCTTTTCCTTCCCTCTTCTTTGCGAATTAGCTTCACTAACTTATTCAGTTTTTTCCCCCTTTTCTAAGAAAAAGAATTCAAAATTAGATATGAAAGTGAATATTTAGAATGAGTAAAGAAGGCACAACAAATTATGGGAGCCTTGGAAATTAGGTCCCTTTCCTTTGAAATTTCTTCAGGCATTTTGTCAGAAATGTAAACTTAGATGTGGTTCCTGATTGTCGGAACTATGCAAGTGAAGAATCCTGAAGTTTAAGCTTCAGTAGCTTTATCATACATATGATTTCATGGTTCTAAGAATTTGGGTCTGGTCTCATGGTTCTGAGAGAGTTTGAGTGAATTTGAAGAAAGTAAGATAGACCCAGGTAGTAATCAAATCGGCACTGTCCAGCTAATCTATGGTGGTTGGTCACTGTGTTTCCCTCATCTCCCTAAAATAGAAGATCCAACTAAATTGTCAGCACCTTCACTCTGTGATCTCACACAGAAAGTCGCCACCTCACACAGAAGTCTGTGGTAAAGCCCTTGACCTAGGAATGTGGGCTTCTGCAGACCCTGCTTTTGGTCCCAGGAGTTAGTATCATGTAGAAAAGCTCATGCTGGGAAGGCGCCTTGGGAAAATTTTCATTCCTGGGCCGTTTGGTGATTCATTCAGCATTCACTTAGAAGATTTAGTATGATCTCATTCTGTGCTAGGTAGGGTCCTATAGAACCTTTGAATCTACTGGGTAGCAATAGACAAACGAATAAGCAGAGCCCAAGGCATAATAATATGAGCTCCGAAAGAAGTATGCTGAATACCTTATGGGAAAGTGGAGGGATGATATATTTTCAGTGGAGAGAAGGGAGGGCTTCTTGGAAGAGTGTTGTGTGTGAGCTTGAAGAGAATGATTTTAATAATCACAGAAGGGGAGCGGATGTAGCTCAAGTGGTTGAGTGCCTGCTTCCCATGTATGAGCCACCAAGTTCGATCCCAGATACTTCCTAAAAACAAAACGAACAAACAAAAAAAACAACACAGGCGAGCCAGTGTAGCACAGTGGATCAAATCCTGGTCTCGGTACCTCAAAAAACAAAACAAAACAAAAAACCAGAAGACACAAGGGCCTTTCTGGACAGAGTTATTGGTTATGTGTAATACATGCCAGTGTGTTATTGCTCCAGTTTCTGTGGTTTTGCTTTGAAGGATTTTTTTTTTTAATTTCCCACCTCATCTCCAGCATGGAGAGTATAATGAGGATTTTGTTTGTTTTTGTTTTTGTTTTTGTGGAGGGTTTGTACTTTCTTCTTTGGCTTTATTATTACTCTGATAAATGAATCACTTGTTTCACAGAGCAGGCATTTGATGATACTGCCTCCCTAGATAAGGATATTTTTTTTTGCCTTAAAAAATGTTTGTGTATTTGTCTTTAAGAAAGTTTTCAGATACCATAGTCCTATCGAAGGAAGAAGATGGAAAAGGTGGGAGAGATTTAATATATTTTGAAAAGTATTAGGGAAAGGGGTTAAGTTATGTTTGAGGGACTCTTCAAACATTACCTCCCATAATTTTACTTATATCGATTTATCTCATATTCATTGAGCACCAGTATGATGTCAGATTTGTGCATGTGTTGGATTTGTGTGTAGCTGGTTGGCTTTCAAATGATTCTGTTTTCTGAAAATGACATTTAGGGGAATATAGGATTTGATCAACACTGAAACATATGACTTGTATGCTGTGCTAGGAAAATATGGGGGAGCAGAGGGCAAAGAAAATGATAGGTCTGGTAGGGAGATGGGGGTTAGATTATTCATTAAAACAAACAAACAACTTTTTATTATGGAAAATTTCAAACATATATGAATATAGGCAGGATAGTCTAATGAACCCCCATTTATCCAACCCAAATTTTAAAAATTAGCAACTCATGATCAATCTTGTCTTATCTGTACCCCTACTCATTCAATCCTCCTTGTTATTTTGAAGCAAATCCCAAACATCATATAATTTCATCCATAAATATTTAGGGATATATTTCCAAAATGATAAGATTGCCTTTTAAATATAATGCTGTTACCGTTATCAAATGTCTAGTCAGTATTCAGTCAAATTTACTTAGAGGTCATACTGTTTTTTAAAAGTCTCTGATTCAGGACCCAGATAAGGGCCACATAATGAAATTGATATGATATACACACACATACATACATATAATTTATTGAGGTATAATTTAAATATAAAATGCATAGTTTCTAAGCATACCCATTGAATGCGTTTCTACAAACATATACTCCATGTAATCACCACCACAATGATTTAAAACTGTTCCATCACTCCAAAAAGTTCCCTCAGGCTCATTTGTAATCCTTCCCCTATTTCCCCAACACACACACACACACACACACACACGCACAGCACCACCACCACCCCTGGTCCCAGGCAACTGTTAATAACGCTTTTTGTCACCAAAGATGAGGTTCATCTTTTCTAGAATTTCATGTAAGTGGGATCACATAGTTTGTATTCTTTTGTGCCTGGCTTAATTTATTTCACATAATACTTTTGAGATTCATCCATGATTTTTGCTATATCATAGATACTTAATGTTAAGTAGTTAATTGTTAAGTAATATTCCATTGTAAGGGTATACCACAATTTGTTTATCCTTTTATCTGTTGTTGAACATTTGGGTTTATTCCAGTTTTTGAGTATCACGAAAAATATTTCTCTGAACATTTGTGTACAAGTTTTGGGTGAATGTATGCTTTAACTTCTTATGAGTACATAAAAGAGTATAATTGCTGGGTTGTATTATAAATATATGCTTAACTGTGTAAGAAACTGTCAGGCTGTTTTCCAAAGTGGTCCTGGATCTTGTGTAGCAGCAATGTATGAAAGTTAAAGTTGCCCTCCATCCTCACTAACATTTAGTATTTCTGACAAGCTAACATTAAAAATCTAGAGGATATTTAGTGGCATCTCATTGTGGTTTAAATGTGCATTTCTCTGATCCTAGTGATGTTGACTGCTATTTTGTCTGCTTGTTGCCCAGTTGTATATCTTCTTTTGTCATGTGTCTGTTCACATCCTTTACTTATTATTTAATTGCATTGTTTTCTTATTATTGAGTTGTAAGAATTCTTAATATAATTTGGGTACAAGTCCTTTGTCAGATATTTTCTAATTTGTGGCTTGCATTTTGTTTTTAACTATCTTTCAAAGAGTGGGAGTTTGATATTTTGATGAAGTCCAATTTACTAGTGTTTTTTTATATATATACTTTTTTATTTTAGTGTTTTCTGCTTTTTATGTCCTAAGAAATTGTTCCCTAGCTTTTCTTTTAGAAAATAGATGCTAAAAACTCTTCTTAAAGAACTGGGTAGTAAATATTTAGGCTTGCAGGATACCATCTTAACTACTCAACTCTGCTATTATAGCTCAAAAGCAGCTGTAACAATACACAAATGATATGGCATTACTATGTTCAAAAAAACCCACAAAAAACAAAAAACGAAACACATTTATTTACCCAAACAGGCAGCTCACCCCTCTTATCTCTGAATCTAAAAAATTGATAATTTTAGTTTGTTGTTTAGGTCCATGTTACATGTCAAGTTAATTTTGGGGTATGCTGTGAACCAAGAGCAAGGTTAATTTTTTTTTTCCCTGTATGGATATCAAGTTATTTCAGCACCATTTATGGAAAAGACTACCTTTTCTTTCATTGAGTTACTTTCGCACTTCTGTTGAAAATCAATATATGGGGTCCTATTTCTGAACTCTATTCTCATCCATTGATTTATATATCTCTCTTTATACCAATACATACTGTCATGACTATTTTAGCCTTATAGTAAGCCTTGAAGTCAGGCACGTTAAGCCTTCAACTTGGTTCTCTTACATAATAGTTTTGGCTATTCTAGATCTTTTACAATTTCATATGGACTCAGTTTGTCAGTTTGTACAAAAAAGTCTACAAGGATTTGTTTGGGATTACTTGAAACTATAGCTCAATTTGGGGTAAATCGATGTCTTAAAATTGAATCTTCCCATCCATGAACATGGTATGCCTGTCCATTTATCCAATTCTTTAATTTCTTGCAGAAGTGTTTTGTAGTTTTCAGTTTATGATGTTGCAGAAATTTAAAAAAATTTATCCCGAAGAATTTCTCATTGTTTGATGTTATTGTAAATGATATTGATTTTTAAAATGTCATTTTTCTATTTGTTGGTTGCTATATGTAGAAATAAAGTTGGTTGTAGTATATTGGCCTTGTATTCTGTGGCCTTCCTATATTTGTTTATAGGTTTCTTAGGGTTTCCTAGATACACACATATATGTTGTCTCTGAATAAAATTTTACTTCTTCCTTTCCGATCTGGATGCCTTTTCTTTCTTTCTTTTGTCTTCTTGTGCGAGCTAAGACCTCCAGTAACAATATTGAATAGAAGTGGTGATGTTGGACATCCTTGCCTTATCCTCGACCTTAAGGGGGAATAAAACCCACAAAAAACATGTCTTTCATCATTAACTGTGATGTTAGCTGTTGATTTTTTGTAGATGTCTTGTATCAGGTTGAAGGAATTCCCCAGTATTTCTAGATTGCTATTTTAATCTTGAATGGTCATGGAATTTTGTCAGATGCTTTTTCTTTGTCTATTGAGATGATGGTATTTCTCCATTGAATGTTAAGTTAAGCTTGTATCCTTGGGACAAATCGTACTTGGTCATCATGCATTATCTTCTTTATATATTGTTGGGTTGATTTGCTAATATTCTGTTAAGGAATTGTTCTGTAGTTTTCTTGTAATGTCTTTGGTTTTGGTATCAGAGTAATTCTGGCCTCATAGAATTGAGTTGGGAAGTGTTCCTTCCTCCTCTATTTTCTGGGACTTTGTGTAGGAATTTGTATTATTTTATCTGGTTTGCTAGATTTCACCAGGGGAGACATGTGGGTCTCTAGTTTTCTTTGTGGGAAGTTTTAGATCACGAATTCAGTTTTTTTTGATACAGGGCTACTGTGATTTTCTGTTTATTGTATCAGGTTTGATAATTTATGTCTTGCAAAGATTTTTTCCCCTTTTTTATCTAAGTTGCTGAATTTCTTGGCATAAAATTGTTCATAACATTTTCTTGTTATTCTTTTACTAACTCTAAGACCTTCCTTCATTCTTGATATTCGTAATTTGTGTTTTCTCTCTTCTCTTGATCAGTCTAGATAGATATTTATTAATTTGATCTTTTCAAAGAACCAACTTTTGGTTTCCATTGATTTTTCTCTATTGTTTGTTTTCTCTACTGACATCTACTTATATTATTTCCTTCCTTTTATTTCCTTTGGGATTAATTTGCTCTTGTTTTTCTAGCTTCTTAAAGTGGAAAAGTGGAAGCTTAGATGATTGATTTTAGTAGACCCTTCTCTATTAAAATAAAGCATCCAAAGCTGTATATTTCTTTGTAACCACTGCTTTAACTGTGTAACCTACACATTTTGATATGTTGTGTTTTCATTTTCATTCAGTTCAAAATATTTTCAAATGCTCTTTTTAGTTTCATCTTTGACCCATGGGTTATTTAAAAGTATGTTTTATAATTTCTAAATATTGGGGGGGGGTTCAGATATCTTTCTATTATTGATTTCTAATTTAATTTTGTTTTGGTTAGAGAGCGTACTCTGTATAATTTTACTCCTCTTACCTTTTGGGACTTGTTTTATGGTTCCACATATGTTCTGTTTCAATGACTATTACATGTGCATTTGAAAAGAATGTGTTAAATCCTGCTGTTATTGGGTAGAATTCTCTATAAGTGTCAATTAAGTCAGGCTGGTTGATAGTGTTGTTCAGGTCTTCTTTGTTTTTACTGATTTTCTATCATTTGTCCTATCAATTACTGACAGAAGATCGTTGAAATCTTAACTCTCATTGGGAATTTGTCTGTTTTTCTTTTCAGTCCTGTCAGTTTTTGCTTCATATATTCTGAAGCTCTATTTTTAGTTGCACATACTTTTAGGATTTTATGTCTTCATGATTACTTGACTTAAATGTCATTCTGAAATGTTGATTTATACCTGGTAAAAAATTCCTTGTCTGATATCATGGAGCCACTTCAGCTTTCTTATGATTAGTGTTTGCATGGTGTGCCTTTTTCTGTCCTTTGACTTGTAAACTATCTGTGTCTTTATATTTCAAATCTTTATTATAGGCAGTATATAGTTGGGTCTCAGTTTTTTATTCAGTCTTTCAATCTCTGCCTTTTTATTGGGGTGTTTAGAATATTTATATTTAATGTAATTCTTGATGTGATTGTCTTTAAGTATATCATCTTGCTGTTTTATAAATTGTCTTATCAGTCCTTTGTCTTTTTTCCTTCTTGTCTGCCTTCTTTTAGATTGATTGTTTGAAATTCCATTTATGTCTACTATTGGCTTTTTAATAAGTTTTTAATTTTATTTAACCCCCCTTCCAATGGTTCCTTCATCTGTCTGCTTGTTGTCTGCTCGTCTTCCTCAGGAGGCACCAGGAACCGAGCCCGGTACCTACCATGTGGGAGGCAGGCACCGAATTGCTTGAGCCACATCTACTCCATCCTATTGGCTTTTAATATGCATCTTTAACTCACCATGGTGTACTTGCAAATAATATTTTGCTACTTCACAAATAATATAAGAACCTTACTGTTCCCCCCTCCTTACTTGATTTATTATATATTTTACTTCTACCTATGTTATAAATGACACAATACATTATTACTTTTGTTTTCTAAACATCAATTTTGTTTTAAAGAAATTTGTAAAATGAGAGTTATTTTGAAGCTTCATTGGGTTAGGCATAGAATAGCCTTTTCTTTAGGGCTAGGTAAGGTGTACTAATAAAGCAAAGCCTTTCCAGGATCTCTACTTGGATTGTCAGCAGGTCTCTCATCTCTAGCTGATGAGAACTCATCTCCTGGTCCTTTGGGAACTCTGGAAATTGTTCAGCTATGGCTGTCTGGAAGTTCTTTGCCCATTCTTGTGGAGTTTCACTCTATGTCTGTGCAGCTTAGTATACCACAATGGAATTGGAATTGCCTATGCAAATTTCTGGAACTCTCCCTCTTCCTAGCTCCTTTCTCTCTGGTATTCTGTCCCACAAATTCCAGCTGCCCCAATCTCCCTGAACTATGATTCAGTTCTCCTTAACCAAGCAAAAGTGCAGTGCACTGTGTGGCTTCCCCCTTCCTGTGCCAAGGTCCAGAAAGTGCCTCCAGTCAGAAAATTTGGGTGATGGTAGGGCTCAACCTTATTTGTTTGTGATTCCATCTGTCAGGGATGATAGTCCAATGCTGTCTGTAGTCTAATGTCTGAAAACATTATTTTATATATTTTGTCCAGTTTTCTAGTTGTTTACAGTGGGAATCCCATTTATTCCTGCACTTTATATTTGTTCTAATGATTTTTTGTTTAGAGATTTTCCTTCCATCTTTTTTCTTGAAATTTGTTTGTTGAATAAATTGTGGTGTTTGTCCTATAAAATCGGCCACAGTCTAGATTTTGCTGGGACACATCCTGTACTGTAATATAGCATGTTTCTTTGTATTCTATATTGCTTATAAGGTGGTAGTTGCATCTAGAACAGGGTTTTTCAACCTTGGTCTATTGATCATTTTGGGCCCTATAATTCTTTGCTGGTGGTGTGTGGCAGAGCTGGTGGCGGGTGGGGGGGGGGTGGGGTAGGGTGGCGGGGGCAGCTCTCCTGTGCATGTAAGGTATTAACCACCATCCCTGGCCTCAGCTCCACTAGCGGTCAGTAGAAATCCCTCCACTGTTGCTGCAAGAAATGTCTCCAGACATTGTCAAATGTCCTTTAGGGGGCAAAATCGCCTTAGTTAAGAACCCTGATCTAGAGGCTTGATCAAATTTAGATTTCACTTTTTTAGCAATATTACGTCATAGGTGGTGGAGTGTTCTTCAATGTCAAGCAAGTAGCATCTGGTTGTGTCCCTTGTGATGTTATCAGCCACTGATGCTCAGTGACTAGATTGATCAGTTCATTGGAGGTTGCAGAATGTCATGGCTTCATTTACAAGCTGGAATTCTTTTATAGAGAGGAACTGCCTAAGAGGCAGACTCCAAGAGGCCTCCATTGCCTGCCTGCTCCTTGACAGCTGTTCTGCCCTCCCCCATCCTTCTTCCAGCCAAATTGAGGACTATTGTCTGTTTTCTATCTTGTCTCCATCTGCTCTCAGGGATCTTCTGGGGCTCAGAAGGGTTTTTACATCTGAGGTATTCTTGGTTTTTATCATGCATCAATAATGGTGCAGATACATTTGGGTTTTGAAGGGCTTTGTGTGTTATGCATAAGTTTCAGCAGAACAAGAGTGTTTGTTCTTATATTTATATATTTCACTCTCTGCAAGAGGCCTGAAATACAACTGTGGCTGAGAGGAAGAGTCCCTGTCTCCTGTGCTTTCATGTGGGGCTGGTCTCCCCTGTGGAGTATCCACTTTCATTGTCTGTACCATCCCCTCTGGGGACTGGACAGCTGTGACAGCCCTGGCTCTAGGTATGTGGTTTCTGCAGCCACAGCTTTGGATCCTAGGGGTCAGTGCTAAGTGAGCAAATATCATGGCATTAATGTACCCTGGAAGTATTTTCAGTCATGTGCTACTTGTCATCCTTACTGTATTTATTAAAATATTTCCTGAGGGCTTAGTTTATTCCAGATATTGTGCTAGGTGTCCAGTGCTGAAAATCTTATTAGAATCCAGTAAGGGCAAATCCAGAACACTAACTGTATGTGGCACAAGGCAGAGGATACCACAAAGGCCTCTAAAAATATATTCAGTGCCCTATGAAAGTGCAAGAGGGAGGTTGACTGTCAGTATAGAAAATGAGCAAGAAAGAAATTTGGTCTGGGTAGGTTTATGAGTGGGGTTTTAACAGGCATAAAAGTGGACCAGGGGGGCCGGCTGTAGCCCAGTGGATAGGGCACCGGTACACCACATGGGAGGCCCCGGGTTCAGTTCCCGGGGGCCTCTCCGAGCAGGGCAGACCTCCTTGAGGGGGCAAGCCGCCGTGGGCAGGGCAAAAAGCCGCCACGGGCAAGGCAAAGTCGCCCATGAGCAGAATGGAGCTGCCCGCGAGCAGAGCAGAGTTGCCCGCCAGCAGGGCAAGCCGCCCGCAAGTGGGCAAGGCTGCCGCTCACCGGTGAGCTGACTCGGCACGCCGCCGCAGCGTGGGGAGGCAAAGCAGACACAGAAGAATGCAAAAAAAAAAAAAAAGAAAAGAAAAATGAACACAGCAAGAACAAGCAGAAG